>JAQLOM010005480.1:0-10147 GCA_030068315.1 Chrysichthys thysi
TATGTTATCTATGTTCTGTTGTGAATAAAATATTGCCTCATGTGATTTGAAAGTCTTTTAGTTTTCATTTTATTCAAATTTAAATAACGTCCCAACTTTTCTGGAATTCGGGTTGTAGAGCGAGTGTATTAATATAACCTGGGACTTCTGTCTGAGCTGCGTGGTTCTACAACTAATGCACATTTTCTGATCAATTGGATTTAAGAATTCAACCAGACTGTTGTATAAGACTATAATTTATTACTAATCAGTGGTGTCAGTGTACCTTTGTTTTTGTTTCTGTACCTGTTCCTAGCAGACTTGTGTATCTCTGACTGATTGGCTAGAACATAAAAGAACAAGAAGGTATTGATATATTGATATATCAAACAGTTGATGTAAAATTTCTACACACCCATTTTAAAATTGCAGGAATTTTTTTAATATAAAAAAAAATGAAGCCAACAAAATGGAAGTGAAAAACAACTAAGAATATCCATCCATCCATCTCCAAGCCGCTTTATCCTATTCAGGGTCACGGGGGCGCTGAAGGCAATCTTAGATGACTTCAGGCGAGAGGCAGGGTACACCCTGGGCAGATTGCCAGTGTACGGCAGGGCTCAGACACAGAGACATACAACCATTTCCGCTCACATTCACACCTATGGGCAATTACTAAGGGTAGCCAATCCACCTATTGTGCATGTCTTTGGACTGTGGGAGGAAACCGGAGTGCCTGGAGGAAACCCACACGGACACAGGGAGAACATGCAAACTCCACACAGGAAGGCTGGGTGGTCAACCCAGGTCCATCCTGCTCTGAGGCAACAGAGCTAACCTATAAGCCACCGTGCTGCCCTACAACTAAGAATGTTTTAGGGGGAAAAGTAAAAAAATGACAGAGGAGTGATTCTAATTGACCCCAGTAAAGATCACCTGTTTCTGTAGGATTTTCCTGACATCGTATTGGTTCCATCTGCTTGCTAAAGCCATGGTTTGCAAAGAGCTTAGGGTTAGACATTCTTTACATGCATGGGCTATGGGGTTGGGTGGCTATGGTGGTCCATTATCAGGACTTCTCCCAAAGTAGAACTTCTGAGGCACAATTCCAATTAAAAAGACAACTTATCACCCAAGAACCACCATACCCACAATAAAGAGTTCTGATGGAAACATCATACTATGGAGTTACTTCTCTTCAGCTGTGACTGGGGCTGTATTCAAGACAGAGAGAATCTTGAAGTGCTCCAAATATCAATCTATTCTGGCACAAGTCCTGCAGGCCTCTATTAGAAAGCTGATGCTGAAGAAAACTTTCACCTTCTAGCACAATAATGACCCAAACACAAATGAAAGTAAACAAATAAATGGCTTAAGAAGAGGAAGATCAGTGTATTGGAATGGCCCAGATGTAAATCATATTGAAGACAGAATAACTTGAAGAGAGCTGTGCACAGGAGAGACTGTTGCAATTTGATAGATCTGGAGCAATTTTGCTATAAAAATGCAAAATCAAGACTTTTAAAGAAAAAGTGTGGGATTACAGGCAAAGGTGGTTCATAAAATGAAAAATATCTGACAAGTTTATCTTGGTCTCATTTTTTTTTTACATCACAAAAACCTGCTATTTTAACAGGGGTGTGTTATTGCTATCAGTAAATATCATCAAATGCTAAAGAAGTGAAAACTTATGAAATGTTAACCTACCATAGTATAGTTCTTCTGAATTTGGACGCTTTTTTGGCATTTTTCTGAATGCTGTTGATGATGATGATGATGATGAAGAGTTTTGGTAACCTTGTTTGTTAATTATAGGCAACAAATGATAAATATGCTGATGGAAAATAATGAATTACCTTTTGGGGGAACCTTTTCTTTTCTATTAGGATCATGCTCATCATTTTCTAAAAAAAAAATAGAGAATATTATAGTGAATGAAAGTCTGTAGGAGCTGGGCAAGAACAGATAAATATGACCAATACAGTGATTATAATTTCATGCCAATGTCAAATACGTGTTAAACTTAAAAGTTAGAATTGTACTACACTGAGTTATGTACTGGGTTTTTTTTTTTAATTGGGCTATAATTATTTCTGAAAAAATAATGAACTAAATTGGCAGGCTAAAAAATAAATAGGAAAAAGCATACCATAGATACTTATCCTGCTGTGATTACCTAAAAAAAAAGATAAACAATTTAAAATGTAGTAAACCACTTAAAAACAATTGTTTTATAAATAAGTCACCTATTACCAAAAATTAATTATGCATTATTTATCAAGTTTATTATAATCATTATTAAATTCCCAAAGTGTTGATTGATTCCAGTATTATTTCACCTAATTAACAGTTAATTTGTACAACTGATTAAATGATTTTCAGTTGTCAATTGATTGATCAATAATTCATTCAGTATTTCATGACTCAAATGGATCTACACCAGACTGTATTATTTAGAGTTCCCTGACTGCCAAAAGTCATTTCCATGTTCAAATTTAACTGACTGCAGGCAACACGTGGGTGTGGTGGGTAGCAATGTCCGATTCAAGCCCTATGGCCGACTGGGGCCTTTCTACATGGAGTTTGCATGTTCTCCCATTGCCTGCTTAGGTTCATGTCTGGTAACAATGTTTCCGAATAAAACCAAGTACAATTTTTTTTACATTATTTCTGAAAAAAAACCCAGTCCATTACCTTGCATACGTCTCTCCACATGGTGCTTAGCAGGATACTCATTATCAATATCGTCATACTGATCCTCACCATTTCTTCTCTCGGTGTTTACATAATCTTCATCCGGTTTTTCACTCATTGTATCTTTGTATTGGTCATCATGCTCTCCTCCCAATGCGTTTTCATAATCCGCCTCATGTGTATCACTGTCTATGTCTTCATACTCACCATCACAGTCATCAACCTTGATGCTCACAACACGTTCTCTAGGTCGCGCCTCCCCTTGTTCTAATATAATATAATCACCAAAAAGGCCATGAGGTCATAGGTCATCAATTTGCTTCCATAAAGATCTAGAGATTTTCAGATGACAACAAATACTTACCTTGGTTGTGTCCGGTGTTGACGTGATAAGAATCAGTTGATGTTTTTAGACACTTTCCTGTAAATACAGAGACAACATTGCTATACCTGTATTTTCCAGATAAATTTGCATGCACAAATGGTATTGTACATATACACTAATGATGTGTACCTCACTTGTGTTTCTCTACAATTATGAGCCTCTAATAAAAACCACAATTTAAAACATGTACTATAAGATTTTAGGAAATCCATGCAGCAACGTTGCCAGTAAACTGCTTTAAATTAACAATAAATAACTAAATTATATTTACAATTAAGTACTTTAATATCTAAATTGTGCACATGAAATACTTGAAAATATAATTACCGTATAAAATAAAACAACCTGTTTGCTCATTTTTTCTTATGCTTAAAAAGCAACTTACAGGAGGCAGGATACAACTGACAAAAAAGTTAAGGCTCTTGCTCAAGAACATGGCAGTGGTAGAACTGAACACACAATCTTCTAAGCTGTAACTCAAAGCTTTAACCACCAAGCCACCAAAAACAGCTCAAAAGGTTGCAGTGATTCAAGTACTTCTACCACAAAATATGTATGTGTGTGTGTGTGTGTGTGTGTGTGTGTGTGTGTGTGTGTGTGTGTGTGTGTGTGTGTGTGTTTCAAGTCGTTTCCTTTGTTGTGCAATTTTTCCCAACTTGAAAAGACCTGGAACATTCCTATATGAAGCAATCGAATAGAAATGTGAAACTGCTCACCTCTGAATTTCCAGATAAGACTAAATACAATCACAAGCAGAATAAATATTCCAGCTCCAGCAGCACTGTAGTACCATAGGACATTGAAACCTGCAACCAAATAATGACCATAGTTTCAGCACAGTGACATCATAATTCCACTAGTCTATAGCTATCCTTGTAATATCCAGCTTAAGGCAGGGCTTTAATTAGGATTTAGACAAAAGTGGAGCCCTATTTCACTTTTTAATTGGGTGAAGGAGTAGGTGGTATAAATGGGCTATGTCTTTCAGTGATTAAAAAAAACATATAATAATAATAATAATAATAATAATACATTTTTATTTTTAAATTTGGGCATCTGTGAGTTGAATACTGAATGCAGTCTACTGGGTACAGGATGCACGTGGTGAATTATCGGCCTTTCCCCCCCAAATGCCTTTAGTGGAGAAACTGAAAGTAGTATAGACTGTCACCAAAAAATTCTGAAAAATGCATGGCCCCCACATGCTCAAAAAATTGAAATCATAAAATGTAACTGCTTATTTGCCTCTGTAAATTTGTGTGTGTAATACTTTGCCATATATCATTCGTATTGCGCCACCATGGACACCTTGCAATAAAATGCATTGTTTAACACAAACAGTTTCATCATCGAGTTTATTTTCGCCATCACCAACTTTCAGTAATCGTTTCACTCGGTTTAGGGTCTTGGTGAATCTAGAGCTTATCCTCGGAACTACTACTGTAAGGCCTTAGCTGTGTGTGCTGAATACGGTAATTTAAAAAATGTTATCGAATCAATTAGCCCATTAGCTTACATTCTATCAGTCACCTATTTTCCTAGAACAAATTCATTTCAAGTATTTCTTTAGTACATACTATTTATGATCCTGAGTGTTACCTCCTTTGTTACCTTCTGGATTTTGTAATAGCTTCATTTCAATTCTGTGACATTCGTGGGTCAGCTGACAGCAGTACATGCCCAGGTCAGAGGCCTGGAACTGATGAACGAGGATAGAGAAGTTTCCTCTCTCAAACAGTAAGGGGAATACTATCATTCTCCCATCCCTGGGATCCACAAAGGTGACATTTGAATTAGGCCGGATGGTCAGAAGGCTGGAATTTTGGCTCCATCTGGCTTCTTCAGTTTGGTTACTTTTCAAAAGGGTGCATGGAAGCAACACGTCTGAGCCCATCGGAAAATTGAGAGTAATGCTGTTACATGACTGTGAACAATTTAATCCTAAACAACAATGGGGAGCAAAATGATGCGCATCAAAAAGATATTCAGAATACCGTATGTTTGTCTCATACAACATTTTACAGATTGATTACTGGCTAAGGATATAGAGCTTTAAGTATAAACTGGGTTTTATGGCCTATATTTTTAATTTACGACAAAGATAAAAAACAGAATTTCCACTCACCATTTGGCACAAGGGAACTAAAAAGAGTTACAAGCGTGAGAAAGTATTTCACACGCATGTCGTACACATTACCACACCAACTTACAATGAACATACAAAGCGGAGGACAGAAATATTGTATCCTGTACGTGGCTGTCCCTTGTCATTTCCTGAAAGACACCCACGTTTTAAAGCATGAGGACACTTGCCATAGTGTAAAGGAAAACCTGTTTATCTAAAGATTTTAAATTCCTATTCGAATTATTTTTGTTCCACTGCGTATAAGAGCTCAAACAGTATGTGCTCTATTTAGAAACATCAACATTGCATCATATTTAAATGCAATTTTATTACGTATACCTTTGCTGCAGTTGCTACTGTTGAAAGGTTATAAGTGCCACTGAGGAAGCACATTACCTTAGCTTTCATCAGAAACTTCACCACATCCTGTCATACAGAAATTTGATACAATCTGTATGTATAACCAGAAGAGCAAACAAATGGATTGCTCCCAGGACGAAAAAAAAATTATATAAAAAAATAATATTTTGTTAATTGTTTAGGTTGTAGTATAGAATTATTTTTCATACGTTTCATACATTAATGGAGGGATAAATCAGATAATTTTTTATTTGGTTCTAAACAATCCATGGTGACAGTAATAGAAAACTCTACTTTATAGTAGAAATTATAAAGAGAAGCTAAAGAGCTCTGAAATTCACACGCTTCTTCAGCTTTGCAGTGGAGTTGCACAAAGACCACACAATCACACAGTCCATTTTGAAACCTGCAAACCACTGTTTCCTTTCGCTGCCATTTAATGTTTTTGTTACTTATACATAGAGCTTACGTGACAGTTGTTGTCATTTCTACTAGTTTACACTGAGCATAAATGACCTTTTGTACATTGATCACCCCCATTTATATTACTAAACATTCGGTACACAGTATTATAAACTACTGCTTATATACTGATATAAAATATGAAAAGCCCTAATCAGAAATTCTCCAACAACTTTTTTTTTACCAAAAAATGTGTAGAGTGTTTACACTATCACTGCTTAAGAAAAAGTACCGATTTTCTCTTCCTTGAACCTTTTGTTTCGATCCATTTTTAAACAACACTTGGAGTTATGACAATTAGGCACCAGTGCCCCCATGTGACTGTTTTAACATGAGTGTTTTAGTGGCTTCTCTGATTCTCATGCAGAAGTAAAATGTTATCTTATTTCTATACTGCAACACTGTTGATTTTACAGTTCTGTTCGGTCGGACGCTGTTGAAGGATTTCCGTAACAGAAGCTCGGACTGATCTGGCTGCTAGACAAATATGAAGTTTATATCAGTTTGTATTTTTATTAAGGCTTTCTCATTCTAACATGATTTTGACATGGGCGGTGCCAGGTGGGCGCTTGGGGACGCTAAAGCTACCTCTGGAATAGCCAAAGCACCCCCAAAGCACCCCAAGAAACAGTGATTTATTTATCATTTTTACATTTTATTGTGTGAATACTATAATTTGTCCCTTAGAAAATAAAATAATCATTAATACACCATACTAATAATTTCAGTGTAAAAAGAGAGAAGTGACCTTTTTTCAAGAAAAGGGCTATAAAAGGCATTATTCACATGCCCTGTGTTGTTCACTTTTTTTCAGCTATTTGGGACTAATCAATGATGAATGAAGTATGGCCTGGATAGCTGAAGCTAATGGTGATAGCAAGACGTGTAGTGAGTGCAAACTGACGGGGCCTATGGAACGGAATACTGTTGATTTTTTGAACTCCTAACACATGTTGCTGCATCTGTGTTGATGATGAGGTGTTTTTCTGTTTATACTTGCATTTAGCAAGTAGGTTTCTGTGTAGTTTCATTGACATTGACATTGACATTGATTGTGATTTTTATCATATGTAGAATATGTTTTTTTTTTTTACTTCTACCACTCAATATACAGTGTTTTTGTGCTCACATATTAAAGACAGTGATATAACTCCATACAAATGTTCATCCCAGTACTTCTCAGGTCAACTGTGTGTGTGTGTGTGTGCTTTTTGTCAGCCAGCCAAAATGGCAGCGAAAAGAAAACGGCATACCAATCCAATCCAACTTTATTTATAAAGCACATTTAAAACAACCCAGTTGCCGCCAAAGTGCTGTACAATAAAAAACTATAACACATACACAAACATAAACAAACAATATAAAACACATAAAACAACAACCATAAAAGACACATAGCTCACCTTGAAGTAAAAGATAAAGAAAACATAACTTTTAACACGTGATTTAAAAGCAGGCAGAGATGGAGCCAGACGAACATCCAAAGGTAACTTGTTCCAAAGCTTGGGAGCCATGACTGAAAACGCTCTGTCTCCTCTCAGTTTTAACCTAGCTTTTGGGACCACCAAGGTCAGGTGATCAGCAGACCTTAGGGACTGAGAAGGAACATAATGCTGCAATAAATCGGAGAGGTAGGGTGGAGCGAGCCCATTCAGACATTTATATGTCAGTAGGAGGATTTTTAAAATCAATTCTGTAATGCACTGGGAGCCAGTGAAGACCAGATAAAATCGGTGAGATGTGTTTGTGCCTGCGCATCCCAGTTAACAGGCGAGCAGCAGTGTTCTGGAAAAGCTGAAGATGGGCAGTCTGATTAACCCCAAAATAAAGTTCATTACAGTAGTCCTGACGAGTTGTAATAAATGCATGAATCACCTTTTCAAAATCTTGCTGTGTTGCAACAGTCTTTAACTTAGCGCTCTGCCTTAGATGGAAGAAACTTTTCTGTACACCGGCACAAACTTGTGTGTTAAACTTAAAATCACAGTCCATAATCACTCCCAAGTTTGTAACAGTGCTCTTTAAATAAGGCTCCAGATGACCGAGGTTAAAAAGGGAGGGATCAGTGATACCACTAGGACCAAACAAAATAACCTCGGTTTTCTTTTCATTAAAACTCAAAAAGTTTAACGACATCCATGCTTTGATGTCATTTAAGCATTCCACTAGTGGCTGGATGGAATAAGGACTATTTTGCTTCAAAGGAATATAAATCTGACAGTCATCAGCTTAGCAGTGGAAGGAGATCCCATGTTTCCTCAAAATAGAGCCCAAAGGAAGCAGATACAGAGAAAAAAGAAGGGGTCCTAAGATTGAACCTTGTGGCACGCCGTAACAAAGAGGCTCTGAAGGAGACATAAAGTCACCTATACCAACACAGAAACTTCTATCTGTCAGATACGAGCAAAACCAATCTAACGCTGTACCTTTGATACCCACCCAATGCTCTAGGCGCGACATAAGGATACTGTGCTCAATAGTATCAAATGCAGCAGTCAAATCTAAAAGCATAAGGATAACAAAATTACTAGAGTCATTAGCTAAAAGAATATCATTAAAAACCTACACAAGTGCTGTTTCAGTACTGTGTCGGGATTTAAATCCAGACTGAAACACCTCAAGGATACCATTCCTGTATAAAAAGGCATTCAGTTGTATAGAAACAATTTTCTCCAAAATCTTCGAAAGAAAAGGGAGTTTAGAAATTGGCCTATAATTAGACGAACAGAGGGGTTAAGACCCGGTTTTTTAACAGTGGCTGAACAACAGCATGTTTGAACAATGTCCAGGATGAATGATCCAACACCTGGGAGAACCTCTTTCAAAAGATGTGGGGGAATAGCATCTATTGGAGAACCTAAAGGCATATAGTCAATAAAGTCCCAGTACTACCAAAGGCAATTTTATGAAATCTTCTCAATAAAGGAATGAAGTATGTGGGCCCATGGAAATGTTATCATAATGGTGTGGTATCATTTGATCATGCTAATCTTTATTACCAATCAGTTATCTAGTAGCCAACATATCACGCTAAAATGGATTGAAAACGGTGGAGCATGTTGTTGGCCCCAAGCTGAGAGCAGCCAAGAAAAAAAACAAACAAAAAAAACAGAATGGCATCAAGACCTTTGTATCGGCATTGCTACACAGCTGGCCATTGTTAGTCATCATGGTTTTGCTAGCCATTACTAATAGCAAGGCAATATAATGAAAAAAGTCAACAATTTAATAAAAGTCAAATTGAATGAATGAAAGATTGTTGGGCATTTTTCTTTTCAAGCAGTGAACATCACTGGTGAGTCTATTTTGCATTATTGCACATTATAACACAGTAATTATAGGGATTTATGTAGCTTTCACGCTCAAAGTCCATGTCACTACAGTAAACTGAGTTTAAATTTTTTACAACTTAATTTAGACTTGCCTTAATTCAATGGCAAATATAATAATTAATTTAGCTTTTTCAGCATATAAGGCTTGTTATTTTGGCTGCAACTTAAATTCTAAAAAGCAGTTGGTATCACTGCTCTGAAATGTTGCTTTGGATGTGTTACAAAAGTTGCAGGCCACAATCATCATATACTGCTTGATAATCTTGTAATCCAGTCCGATGCTGTATAACAAGGTAATATATCAGTTGTGTGAGATTAAATGCTGTGCAGTAAACAGTGCAAGGCTGCGAGAAGCCAGCGCATATCTCCAGCGTGCTGCAGTTCAAAGACGCAGTGTATCTGTCTCCATACCCTGTTTCCTCTTCAGCTAACTCCTGCAGCTGTGTCGTGTTAATGTGTGCATTTGTGATTTCACTGATGAGCTGCATTTGTGTTTGGATTCACTGAGCGAGTAGATTTGTGTGTAGTTTCACTGAACAGTCGGTGGCTGCCCATAGAGTGTGTATTGTGCCTGACCAGGCTTTGCGTGCCAGAGACGCCCCTGCATACACACGATGTTTCCTTTAAATACTTGATATACAGTAAATAACTATTACTGACAATTCTATAACATAATCATTACATAGAGTTGTGGTCAAAAGTTTACATACACTTGTAAAAAACATAATATCACGGCTCTCTTGAGTTTCCTGTTATTTCTACAACTCTGATTTTTCTCTGATAGAGTGATTGGAACAGATACTTCTTTGT
>JAQLOM010005484.1:0-10147 GCA_030068315.1 Chrysichthys thysi
TGTGTGTGTGTGTGTGTGTGTGTGTGTGTGTGTGTGTGTGTGTGTGTGTGTGTGTGTGTGTGTGTGTGTGGACGGGAAAGAGAAAAAAGCTGGAACCAGCTGAAAATTAAACAGAGCAATACAGTACATTTTGTCGTCGGTACTATGAATTGATTCATATAAACAAACAAGAAAATAATAATATATTACTGAGCACGGGACCGACTGAGAGAGGGAACGAGTGAATGATGGTGAGAGAAGAGCGCTACAGGCCAGTGCTCTGACAGCAGGGGGAAGAGACAAGGTGTGTGTAAACAGCAGGGAATCCCTATCAGTCACATTGACTGACCAACCTATGCAAAGTCTCCCACCCTACTGCAAGCATCCTGATACACACCCATACATACGTTCGAACAAACAAACCCTCATACACCCACATATAATAAATATCCATGAACTCCCATCCAGTTCATCTATTAAATACCCCTTTATACCCCAGCATCATTTCCCTTACACTAAAAAAATGCTGAAATCAATCAGAGAATAAAAAAAAAAGCTCTCTGATCACGCAAAAGTGTCTAAACCAACGGTGCGACAATGTGCCATTCACACCAGCACAAAGATGAACTGATGCGGTTATGTGTCACAGTATGGATGGACACACTGCTGCATAGTGAAGTTGCCAGTGTTAGCCTCAGGCTACAGATCTGTATTAAATACGACCACTGTTACTGCTTTTCTGAGGAGCTAACGGCTTTATTTACTGAGAACCTTCACTGTGAGAGCACAAGACTGACTGCCTAGGAATGAATAAAAGTCTTCAACACTGATATGAATAGATCACGCACAGTAAAGGCTGTATGAAAACAACCAAGCTTACTTACTGCCGTTCATCACACATGTGAAGAACTCGATGGAATTATGTTGATCCTTCATTCATCGTCAGTGTTTGCTTTATTCCGCTCAGGGCTGTGAAGCCCATATGTGAAACACGGAGATGTCAGTGCAGCACACACACACACATTCACTTATATAGGGGCAATTTGGAGTAGCCAAATCCATAGTAAATGGTAACTTGTGGACAGGTTCAATAAATTTCTCCTTTTTTTTTTTTTTATGTTTATGTGGTTTCGATTTTAACTACAGATGACAGGACATCACTTGCTCTTTTCTGATACTGGTATTAAAACTTTGTGAACTTTTTTTTAATACAAAATTTAAAGTGTTGTTTTTTTTTTTTCAACTAAACAACTTTTAAAAAATACAGGAAAAAATACGCAGCTAAAACCTGACGCCAAAACTACAGCTTTCAAACTAATTACAATCAATACAATCCCTTTCACTGAAAATATAATAATGTGTATACTATAAATATAATGAAATCAGACTTAAGTTTAAAAAAATACAATTAACTATCTTTATATGTAATCATTTATGGATCCAGAAAAATGTTTGTCAAAACTTTTTCAATTACTTTTCCATTTATTACAGGATCAAATGAAATTCATTTTCCCCCTCTGATATCCGAGCCAACACATTTTTGCTGATCTCGGCCTGAAAGCAATCCGGGGCATTGGAACAGTGCCATTTCTAATGATAACATTTTGATTGTTATATTTTGAATGTGAAAATTTTCTTTTTCAGATAAGAGATTACTTTAGTGCCTAAACAGTTTTATGCTTTTTTATTACCACACTTAAAGTAGTCAAACAGGAAAATATTGTTCGCTGAACTTGCGTGGTTTGTGTCCCAGGAAGCTTTGTGCAATGTACGGAGAGGAAAACAAACCAACCTGCTGCATCTGTGCATGTGTGTTTGTGCATATGTGTGACTGGCTACATGTCCAGAAAAACTGCACGAAATGTTTAATGTTCCAAAATGTTTGAATAATCTTCCTTATATCCACCATCTCTGTGCACATGCATTTTACAGACTAAAAGATTTCATGTCCTAATTTCCTGATTCAGACAATAATTCTTTCATACACGTGTGCACTTACTGATGCAGGAGATGAGGTCATTAAACCTTTCCTTTGGAAAGAGGGGGTTCTCCAGGCCTCGGAAGTAGAGTTTAAGAACTCCGGCCACTGAGTTAATATCATGGTTATCCTCATCATCTGTGAGAGGGTCGTTGCCTGAGAGACACAGCAGGTTAAATTAAGCTATATTATACACTTACTGTTTATATACAAAGCTAAACATGGATGCTGTATCACAAATACAGGAACCATGCTTTTATAATGCCAAGGCTTGATGCAATTTCATATTCGTATAGTCTCAAGCAAAACGGCTGACAACGCAGAAACAACCACAAGCACTTCTCACGCATAAATAACTGCCACAAATAAACAGAAATAAGATATATAAATATAAACTCAGCATGAGAGACATAGCAGATAAGAGTCGCTATGCTTACATAACAGTCACTCCTCATTAATATATCAGAAGCCCGACGCTGTGACAACATTGCACCACCCACCTCTCTCAAATGAATTCTTAATGTCATTGACTTCAACTTGAGAGCCAGATACACGGAATATGCCTTGATGCTGAAGACCTGTGGTGCAGAGAGAGGGAAGGGAGAGGGGTGAGAGAAATAGCAAAAAACACGTAAAAAGTCATTGTGCATGCAGTGTGGTCCAGATGTCCTGTCAGAGTTGCTGAAAAGATGAGTTTGGCTCACAAGCAGGACCGTGAACTGACGAAATGACAAAGTGAAAAGGCCAGCCATACACATACAACAATGCTCACTTTTTGCAATCAGCTTTAATTAAAGAGGCTGAAGTCATTTATCCATTTATCTTCAGTAACTGCTTTCTCCTGGTCAAGGTTGCAGTGGATCCAGAGATAATCCCAGAAACACGGGGAGTGAGGCGGGAATACACCCTGGATCGGACGCACATTTTTAACTTTCCACACAATTTGGTCTTGCCAATCCTAATCTACTAACGAACTCTCCTCTATCACATGGAGGATAAGGGTTAGTACTCGTTTCCTCCTTTTTTGTCCCTAATTACGTCATGCCCAATTCCTACCCACCAGACAGCTTTCCTCTATCATATGATCACTACCAACCAGAGAGGGCGAAGACTATCATATACTTCCTCTAAAGCACGTGAAGGGTGTAACACACTCAGACGAAAGCGCTTTCCACTCGCTTTTGAATGCATGAGCTTATAGATGCCCAGGATTTTGCAATTTTGCTCTCTTGAGCTCCCAACCATGGATGACTGTGATATTATCCTGATTCAAACTAGCAATCTCCCAATGATTGGGCAAACACTTTTCTGTTGCACCACTCGAAAGTCCCTGTCACTTCTGCTGTTCAAACTGCTGCTTATGCTGCATCACAGGGTGACACAACATACGGAGAAAGGTTCTATCTACCCTCTTCTGCATACACGCCCATGCATGTGAATGTCAGTGGAGAGAGTATGCCATCCCACCCACCCAGAGAGCACAACCAATTTTGCTGCATATGACTAGGGCATCATTTGAACTTTAGATTTGAGGATGATGGGGCAAATGCATTTGTGTTGCACCACTCAGGAGCAACATGGGTGGAAACCAGAGAACCACCCGGAAACCCACAACACAGAACATGACCAATTCCATTTTGCCCCACTTTGCTGATTGAGACTGAAGTCAACTTTAGCAAAAGTATCCAAATTTGCTTTTAATAAAATAAGATAGTTCAGAGTGGTTTCTGATATTATTACCTCACTCCATTTGAGCAGACATGATTTAAGTGCCAATATTATTCAAATATATAAGGGCTTTCTTTGCACTGACTCTGCTGGGGGTTTGCAACATATTCGATCAAGACACAGAACCACACCCAAATTGCAGACAGTGCCTGAGCCTTCGCTGGAGCCAGTCTGCGGAGAGAAGCCAATAAAGAAAAGAGGACGCCAGCACACAAGCGCTACAGTAAACTTCCTCTCCGGGCTATTCTCATGCTGCTGTGACGACAATCACTAGTTTGCACCATGTAATTGTGTATAAGTAGCGAGGATATAACTAGAATACAGCTTACCATAAAGATTGATGAATCGAATGCAGCTCTCTACCACTCGGGGAATAACTTGCCCAGAGTCCTGTTAAAAGAAAAGTAACACTGATGAAATACTGACACACTGTTGTATGGCCACGCATACATTTAAAAAAAACAACAACATTTTTTTACAACAACCAAGCAAAACTTTGCGTTCCCTTTAATCCATAACGCATGCTGTTTCTCGTAAGTGTTAGTACGTGAGAGAAGTGATTACAGACCCAGCGGGGATAATTTTATTTAGCTTAAAATAGAATTTTCACCTCAAGTAATGAATATACGTAATGAACAGAATCTAATTCTACACCTCATTGTGCAGAGCAATAGCCTGAGCTGAACAATACAACAGGACAACACCAACAAGTCCTAGAAAACATCTTCTTCACTGTGTTCTTCACTGGGAAGGCCATCACTACCTAGCCATCTTTGCAGGGTGAATGCTCATCTCTGTCTTGGCTGAAGTTGACACTGTTAGCTTGAGTCTTGGCTCGATCCTTCTTTATATGCTTTTAATAAAGAGGATGTGCAGGGAGTGCATGCATATGTGGACAGGCCAGCTAGAGAGCAGCTACTCTCGGAGTGGTCTGGAAAATATTCCAACTTGGCTACGTCAAAGTATCAAACAGCTTATTTTAGACTGATTTATATAAATCTGGAAGCAGATTTCCTGGCCTGAGATTAAAAGTAGACTATTGTGTGTGTCAGAAAATTTTTGGGGGTTTTTACGGGGGTTATATGATGCTTAAGCTAATCTGATACTAATTTGAAAAAGTGTTTCCTTATCTAAAGTTGTGTGCAATGTCAGAACGATTGTCTTCCCTGTTGCTAATAGCATCCCTAAACACTGATATGTTCTGATATGCTTTGTTTAAGCAAACAAACAAACAAACAAACAAACAAAAACAGACAGCTTTACGTTTTCCTTATCGGGAGGCACGGTGGTGTGGTGGTTAACACTGTGGCCTCACAGCAAGAAGGTCCTGGGTTCGACCCCCAGGGATCGATCTGGGCGCCTTTCTGTATGGAGTTTGCATGTTGTCCACGTGTGTTCCCTCCGAGTACTCCAGTTTCCTCCCACAGTCCAAAGACATGCACAGACGGGATTAGGCTAACTGGCTACTCTAAATTGCCCGTAGGTGTGAATGGTTGTCTCTTTCTGTTTGTTGGCTCTGCGGTGGATTGGCGACTATGAAATGGGAATTTGACATTTTAAGGGGGGAACTTTTGAGCTTACCAGTACCTGCTAGATACATGCTTATTTAAACCTGATCTCTATAATATTCAGATCATAACAAATATTCCAAAAGCGAAACACCAAAAACCAAGTGGTGTTCTCATTTGTACCCGGGCCCTTTAATAACCAATAATGAAAATGAAAACAAACTGCTAGACTTCAGACATGTACCAAAGATTCTTCAATATTCTTTGAGACACAACGAAAAAATATCAGAGTTTGAACTCTACATACAGTGGGTCTGTAAAGATTAAAGTGTTCTTCTCTCACTGTTAACAAAATGAACATGAATACATAAACTAAATATGTTCAGGTTGCCAGAAGGTGCAGGAGGCAGCATAAGCCGGTTATAGCATGACAGAGGCTCTACCTGATGCCGGGTGTGAGAGTTCCGCCGTCCACGGCTACGAGCAAAGAACAGAGTAAGGACACAGAAGAGAGAGAAACAGAAAGAAAACCAGTTATTCAGTCCCAGCACTACAAGCCACCAATAACAGCCCACATATTATCATCAGTCTGCCAAAGGCACTGCAGAGACAGCCTTACAGAAAGAGAACACAGGGGCGTGTGTGCCCACACACACACACACACACACACACACACACACACATACACACACACTTTCAATCACCAAGGTGTCAATGCTGTAACCTGTATAATAGGCTCTTGGCTATTCAGTGTTATTTGATTGCTATGACTCAAGTTATATTCATGACTATATTAAAAATATAAATAACAGAACACTTTATGGGTTGAATACAGTAATCCCTCATTTATCGCAGGAGATAGGTTCCAAGGCCGGCCGCAATAACTGAATTTCCGCGAAGTAGCGGCACCATATTTATTTAGTTATTTAACGTGTATTAATAATAATAATGTAAGGGTGTTTCACCTTCTCAGCAATCATCATCATTCTTCGTTGGCGTTTAGGTTCAGCACCAGCCTTGGAAGAAGGAGCATGTTTGGGAGCCATTGCAGGGGGTGAAAATTGAAGCGAACTTCAACACAAAGAAACCACAAAAAAAAAAAAAAAAAAAAAAAAAAAAAAAAAAAAAAAAAAAAAAAAAAAAAAAAAAAACCACACACACAGTACAGTGTAAAGCAGCGGTCCCCAACCACCAGGCCGCAGTCCGGTACTGGTCCGTGGGTCTTTTGGTACCGGGCCGGAAAAAAATAATAACCTTCCTGAAATTTTATATGATAATGATATTTTATTTTCATTAGTTTCCTGGGCACCTTATTTTGAAAAATTCCACTCACGTCGCACTACTTCATGTGACTCAGAGAACGTATCGCTTTAGCTGCTGCTGCCTGGGAGGAAGCCCCGCCCTCTTCCACCGTGAGTACTAAACGTTCCAGCGGCGCTATTTTACACCGCTTATACTGAACAACAAAGCCACATGGGCTAGGGGTGGGGGAAATGTTCTCCTTTTCATTAAATACAAGCTAACTTTCATTAAGTATGCATCATTAAGTACAAGCGAACTTTCGCAAAAACTCCCGCCCGGTCGGTGGAAAACTTGCCCTACTTGAAACTGGTCCCTGGTACAAAAAAGGTTGGGGACCACTGGTCTAAAGTAAACCACATGGGGAGGAAGCTTGAAGCGAAATGGCCGCGACAGAGAGACAAGGGGAGATGCTGTGGGATCTGGGCATCAGTCAAAGCACCAATCACAGGTCTGATTAGAAAGCGGGAGGCTGTGATTTGTCGTCTCCCTCCCATGTACCAATCACAGCCCGTGTTACAACGCACTTACTCACCAAACTTGTTTTGTTATTCTTAGGCTAGGAAATACCACTACACGTATTACTACATGTACTATAGTACTACTGAACTATATTTAAAACCCCGCGAAGTCGTGAATCCGTGAAAAGTGAACCGCGAAGTAGCGAGGGATTACTGTATTTACTACTGCAAGAAATAGCGACTGTGAAGCTGTTGATCCAAGTAAGAGCTACATACTCAAAACAAGTAGCTTAAAGGAAGAAAACATGTATTTGTTGACATAATTGTCTCTGTGCTTGGTACAGATCTCTGGAGGGTCCTCAAAGTCAAATATGAAATGAACTAAAACCTTTAGTTATTATTTTTACACTGTGATTCATTACACTCCCACATCTGATTAAGTAATTAATCAGCTAGAAAATCCATTCTTAAAACGGTTCACTGTGTCTTAGAATCCTCACTGGCTCAGACTCAGAACTGTTTTTTTTTTTTTAGTAAACAGAAAAATAAAACAGGTCTCTTACACGCACACACACACCCATGTTTCTCCTGCATCTGAAGACTGAGTTCACAGGTTAAACAGACAGACTGTAATAATCAGGAAAAGCTGAGGCTAAAGCAGGTTACTGGCTCATTAGATGGTAGCTTGTGCACATGTTCTCATATCTGTTACATTCTGTACCTTTATAAAGGCCTCCAAATTGCCATTAAATAGCTTTATGTTAAAAACTGAGCGAGGTCTGGGCCTCCAGTGTGGTTTAGGAGGAAGATTTGGAGGCCTATGAAATAAAGAAACGTTTATACATACACACAAACCAAATACATCAAGAAGATATTTCAATTTGTTCCTAACATTTAATATAAAACTAAAGACGGCTACTTTTTTTTTGCGCTTCTCAGAGAGCACAGCATGAGGCAGCATGTAATCTGTCGTCTGACCTTTTAAAATGCTGATGCTGATTAGATTAAACTACACAGCTAATATTACATCAAACTCAGTAATCAGCATGGAGAAGCTTGCCAGAGAAAAGCTCTCAGAGCTAAGGATGAGCCTGCTATCATGGCTAGGACAATGCACATTTGATTAATGAGTGAACGTGTCCTTGAGGTCTGTTCAAGGAGTCTGAGAAGACTCCTACAAGGCTGGACCTGACCACGTTCAGGAAACTTGTGAGGAGAATCGGGGGTCTGCCAGAAAGGTGGGGTGGGTTCGATACGATCTGAATTTGAATCCGAATTGAATCAACACCTTGAGTTCCTCTCTTCCACAATATGAGGCTTATAAACCTCTATGGCAAAACTGTGATTAGGACCGGGGCTTTCCTGTAAGAAAACAGTCTTCTCATCATCTGGCTTCACATTCACAATTATGCCAAGAAGGTATGCAAATTACAGATAGTTCGGGAACATGAACAGGACAAAACTAAAGCATCCATCTCAGCTAAAAGAAGACCAAATGTTTCACATAAAGGTACTGGTGCTTGCTTAAGGTGTATATAATGTACAAGATTTACATCACGATAGAGGGTTCAGGATGAACCGCACACACACAAATCCACCCATAGACCTGCTGTGAGCAGCGATCGGCATCGTTCTGCAGTGAGAGAAGGTGTGTACCAATGCTGAGGTCACAGGGAGCCTACATTCACCTTTATATCCCAAAAGGCTATTATCAGCCTATTAATAAGGCCACATACACAATCCGTGCTCTGGGTGTTTAATTAGACTGAGGGGAATATTCTGAACACAGAGACGAGGTTTTGAAATAAGTTGTATTCACGAGATTGAATAGCATTCATGAAGCTTCTTTTGTTTTTTTTTTTAAAGATATTTTTTTGGCCTTTTTTGCCTTTATTTTTGGATAGGACAGTAGAGATTTTGACAGGAAGTGAGTGGGAGAGAGAGACAGGGAGGGATCAGGAAATGACCGCGGGTCGGAATCGAACCCGGGTCCCCGGATTTGTAGTATGGTGCCCTAGCCCGCCGTGCCATGACCGGGGCCGGGGCCAGGACCCTCTTCTGAAATGCTATAAAAAAAAAATCTTGCAAGGTGTGGCAACATAACTCTTTTCACCAGTGGCCAAAAAAAAAGAAAAAGAAAAAGAAAAGAATTTCCACCTGTTTTTGAAGGTACCCGTGTTCAGCATTGAATTTTTTTGTCACGTTAAAGTCCACAGGATTGGTTAATGGTTCATATGAAAGTCACTCAGAGCTTGCATTGACTGTCTGGCAAATCACTTATCACACAATGTCATATATTTCATATTCAATCTTATTTATTAACCGACTGTAATGTTTTCTTTAAGCAGAATGCTTTAAGCAAAGTTAAGAACCTGTAAAGAACCGTTGATGAAGCCTTTTTTGTTTCCTGAAAGTGCATACAACCATTCTACTTGACTATGTATCTATCTATGAACACACTAGTCATGACCCATGATTCACCTGTCACCTCTACTGAATTAAACAACACAATCACAGTGGGAGCATTTTCATTTGATCACAAAGTGTGCCCTGAAGGCTTCCCCTGTTTCTGAGATGAGAGCTGTGGCGGTGTAGAGTAATACAGCAATGAAGGATGGAACCCCATGATATCTCCTGTCACACTGTGTCTGTGCTGAATTATCGCAGAGGGGGACCAGAACATATGCTTTATACACAGACACCAAACCCAGGAACAATTCTCAGAGTATCTACAGGCTTCAAATAAAAGTTTCGACCTTCCTATTTATTAAGAAAATGTTTGATTGCATTATAGGATCTAATATTAGAGGACATGCCCCAATAAATCTAACGGCACATTTAACATGTAAAGATCAGTAAGGATAAGTGAATATCACTCTGTGTCTGTATCAGTCTCACTTGGGACCTCGAAAACCAAAATTCTAAAGTGGAGCAAGATGGATTACTTACACAATAAGCAGAAGTACCACAATGGATGCCATTTTGATAAGCCCACCGTAACTTATCTGTTTCGGCAAGCAACGGCTAGTGCCACCTCTTGAAAAACATACGCTAAACCGCTAAACTGTCCAAAGTTATTCAAGCAGTCATGAAGAGGTTAATTATTGTCAATACTACCTGAGATAACAAATCGATGTCTGAAGTCAAATGCAATCCACAATGTTAATCGATATCCGAGGCTTCAATCAAATGGG
>JAQLOM010005496.1:0-10146 GCA_030068315.1 Chrysichthys thysi
CCCAATCCGTCTGTCCATCTCCCGATCCAATTTCCCATCACTCGTGAACAAGACCCCGAGATACTTAAACTTCTCCACTTGAGGCAGCAACTCCTCCCCGACCCGGAGTGGGCACTCCACCCTTTTCCGGTTGAGAACCATGGCCTCGGACTATATATATATGCACTTATGGATACGTTTCTTGATTAATAAGCCTTTAATTGGACATTATGTATTGTAAAGCTGCATTGCGACAATGTCTGTTGTTGAAAGCGCTATACAAATAAAAGTGAACTGAATTGAATCAATCTTCATTAGGGATCATCATAAATGCAATCTGAAGAGCTAGACGAGTTAGGTGGTTCTGGCAAGAGCATCGGTATGGTTGAGGGAGCCACCTAGTGATGCCAGTACAAAAGGTGCTCTAGCTAATGCCTGGAAAACTGTGAAAGCGACCTTATTGTTGTGAAGTGTCGGGTTATTTTGTTTGTGCTGCATTAAAAGGGCATGACCCACTCACTTTTACCGTTGCTCTTATTTTTAGTACTTTTATTGTCTTAGCTTGGTCTGTTTAGAGCTTCAGTTCTCAGTCTCTTGAGCACCAGTGGGTAATTTCCTTGTTGTCAGCTATACATGAGTGGACAGTCAGCACAAACAAACCAGCTTGTGCGAAGCGACGTGCAGCGCTTTAGTGCTCTGAAAGCTCGCTATCAAACTTTCAGAGCATCTGAGCATGCGATCCCTAAGAAGCAGCTCTCAGCTGGAAAGCCGGATCCCTCTCGTTCTGAGTGACAGGTCTGAATGCGACTTGAGCTCTTCTCCTGGGGCATGCTGGGAAACCTAACCTGCCAGGCAAACCCTGCACTTACTCACACAGGTGGCTGTCAACGCTCAGCGCGAACATGCTGTTAGAAACACAACTGAGGGAAAGAACGATGATTGAACCTAATGTAGGAGGATTAGCCAAGAGACAGGGGGGATGAAAAACAGTAATGATGCTTCTATGTAGGAAAAAAAAATCATTCGAAGCTTTTAGCTGTAAACTCAAACTATCTCTGAGAAAGCCTGAGGGAGAAGATGCAGGTTAAAGAAAACGGTGGTCAGAGCCGATGAGTGACGGCGCTTAATCCTCCTGTTGCGTCTGATTTATTGAGCAATATATCACCGTGGCCGTTTGCACTGCAGCGAGGCAGCAGATGAGATCGCAGCTCGTTGTCCTGTCGTTCATGCACTCATTACAGATCCCGCATGTCTGTCAGCTGGGAAAAAGGGGGAAAAAAAGCTTCAGTCTACTCCTATTAACGTCTCCAGGGGTCTCCTTTGGATTGGTTACTCGGGGGGACGTGACGCATGGAGACCGCTCACTGGAAAATTCAGAGCGGTATTATTTTTCCTCAGCACTTCTCTTTCTCACCTCTGGCTGTCACGGTGTTAAATGGAAATATGCATAGCGTTTTAAGCGCAGGAGATGAAGGACAGGCTTGTTTGCTTCGAATGCTCTGAATCCAAATAACTCTCTCCCTAGGCTTCGTCCTTGGTCACTTCAACTCTTGTAACTAATTTTATGGGAGACTGATGCTGGATTAGAAATGAAGGAAACTGCGTTCGAGTGCTTTTCACATCTCGTAGCGCACAGTGCGCGAACAGCCGAGAGTGGGAATGCGAAAGTATTTCAAGGCGAATTTCATACATTTGTAGGAAAGTACAGGGGTATTCAGGTTACTCCAGTATTTTTGCAGGCTTTTGTATCATACATTTAAATTCAGTTGCTTTTGCCGTAACTCTACACCCAATCACAGTAACGTATAGTGTTCAGAGCTGAACTCCAAGCACTACGTCTGGGGGAAAAAACCCAGCTACTGCCTGTCAACCGGTTAATACAGGACCATCTGTAATACAGTGCAACATGGTGGTGGTAGCATCGTGCAATGGGGTGCTCCTCAGCCGCATGGACAAGAAGACCGGATAGAACCGAGGGATGGATGAGTGCAGCCAAATCCAGAGATATGCTTAAAGAAATCCTGCTCCGGAGTGTAAACAACCTCAAACCGGGGGGAGAAGGTTCACTTTTTCAGCATGACGGCAACCAAAAGCAGAGAGCTAAGGCAATGCAGGGGTGGTCTCCGGACACGTCAAATGAAATCTCCAACACGATAAAGTGTGCAAAAACCTATAATAATAATAATAATTATTATTATTATAATTATAGTTAGGATTAATGTAATTTCTGAACCCACAAATTATGGTCCACGTAATGTTTTGGGTTTATATATTTTAGTTAAATGTACACGGCTGATTTTCAGGGCCGGAAAAATGAAAAAAAAAAATGGGTGGTAAAAGCCTGCAACACAACCTAGGGAGACCCTTTGGATTGCTAATGGTTGTAGGTTTCTATTGTGGTTCTAGTTGAATCCCAGAAGGGAAACCCTCTGCTCCAGGGGTCTGCGTGGAAGCTTTAAAGAGACGCAATTTATTTTTCCAAAGAGTGTTTGAGGATAAATCCTAATGTTGTAAAAAGCGAAGCCTAGAAATAAAGGTCATGAAACCAGATAAAAACAATCTCTACAATCTGTTTAAACATTAGAAATTCAAATCCCTGGTAAATGGTGATTTGTCCCGTCATCTTAATGCCTTTCTGATGATTTTTACCCTGAAAATCCCGTAAAATAAATTTCTTGCACGGACGCAGTCCCTGTCGGAGAGATTTCGAGCGCATTTCTGATGTATTCCCAACTGTTCTCCTTGCTTTCTGTGTAAGCACCTCCTTTCTGAACTCTTCTCCAACTCGCTCCTTTCACACAGGGGTCGGGGCACATGAAAGTTTTAAAAGCCCCGAGCAGATGTTCGCTTGTTGTGCTGCGTCCAAGCGGCGGCGCTGCCTTGCAGCTGATGTCCAGCAAACGAGCCTTTGTGTTATTTTTACTGGCAAAGTTCAGCAAGTCTGCAAGAAACAGAACTCCTTATAAAGGTAAAATATGCTTTGGATGGAGGCTGAGCACTCCCCACTGTTTTTCTCTCAGCTTCTCACATGCGCACGCACACACACCCACACACACATGCACACAAACTCATTTGAAGACCTACAATAGCTAATTAATGCTATGATGCTTGTACCTGAAACTAACCCCAACCGTAACCACAGGCCTTGGTTTGTTTTTTAGACATCATTAATCTTCTCTCAGAGCAGCTCTGACAGCAATTCTGGCTGCAGGACAAATAATATGTTTATATTCAATGCAGAGTAGGTGACTGGAGAAATCAGCAAGAGTATGGTAGATTTTGAAAGTATCCGACCGTAAAAAATCTCACACACTCCGTTTAGCCCTCAGTCCAGAGCCTCTCCTACAAAACACATGAACGCACACTGCCCGACTACGGCTGAAGGACGAGTCCACGCGAGGAACAATGGGGGAGAGGAGTGTAGCACATCACCGTCATATCCCACAAACATATTTCCATACCGATTCCCATGTTGTCTCTGGTTTAATCCTTTGCTTTGGCTGCTTTCACATGCTCGTCGGTAGGTCCCACTTCCCACTTTCTACTTGTGATGTTGGAGTTACGAGGGCTTTGGTGTCGGGGCAAAATAAAAAACGGGGATACTCGTCTCACTGAGGAAATCCCATTTTGATTATGTAACACCCATGCTATATAGCACTGTTTTATAATAAGGATATAACAAGTGTGCATACAGCACAGATTAGGTTGTGTACACAAGCAACATCTAAAGATGGTTGTGGGAAAAAAATAACTCAACAACATACCATCCACTATTGGAAGTGTCCTTTTCTCCTCCATGTTGAAAGGTCACTTCAACTCCGGAAATAATTTTGATATTCAAATTCCGACGTTCCCACTCGAAATTACGAGTTACAGCAGAGGCGTTCGAGTGCAACTTCTAAGTAGGTCAGCTCGTATTGACCATAATTCCAAAAACACTTCGCGAAGGAAGCATCATATCTGATTTGTTTTTGTTTCATGTAGCCTTTTCTACATCAATCTTCCTTTTCTTGCTTTGTTTAGCAGTGCAAGCTGTTGTCGGTGTGACGCGAGGTGTAATCGGAAATTTTGGCTGCCTTTGTTGTGACATATTTGTGCAAAGAGCTTTGTAGATTTAACCTCGCTGAAGACTCCGGACACACACTATGAGTGCATGGGAAGAATTTGTGTAGGTAGGCGGGTAGGCCATCTAATCATTTCATTCAGATCGAAATAGAAATGATCAGACGGGCTTTTTACAGCCCTGAGATTGTTAGAGACGCTGGATTCTTTTCTTTTTGTTGTCAGAGCATTTGATGTATTCATTGCTGGTGGGATGTAAAGAGCATTTCAGGAAATGTAACAAAAAAAAATGTTTCTGAACAAAAAAAGAAAAATCACCCACTCTGCCTTCAAGGCTCTCATTCTAATAAGTTATTCTTTCTACAAAGCCTCATCAATATGGGCAAATATCACAACCTGGATCGTTTTGTATCTTGAAGCAATATGCATTAATTGATAAATTGCTTAAAAAAAAAGTATCTGTACAAAATAACATGCATTCGTGACTGATTTGCGGCATGCCTTAAATATGACCGTTTACATCAACATCTGATTTGTAATATCCAAACCACATCCAAATGACCTCAATCAATCAACAGGCATTTTTCTATTGTCCTACGATATGTACAGTCGGTGCTGTCATCTATGGACAGCGCATTAACGGATATCGGATGCAACGGACAATACCCGCTGGTCTGGATACATAATCCATTAGCCAGAATGTCTGGTATGAAAATTAAAAAATCCCGGGTGTCGCAAAGTGAGTCCTGTAGTTCAGCAATTGTCCGCTAGGTGGCGGTGGCGTGCGTGCTACGAGTTGTTTACAAGCGTCAGTTGAGCTGTGGTCGTTGTGAAGCTGTACCAGTCCCATCATTATGCCACCCAAAGATAAGTCTAGTGGTAAAAGAAAGCGTCTCAATCTTAGTATTGGCCAGAAATTAGAGCTCATTAAGAAGTCTGGTGTTTCTGACTGGGAGTATGGTGTTTACATTAGTATTACCTATTTATGTTGGTTGCTATGCTGCTTGTCATGTGTACAGTACTTGGGTAGCACTTTTACAGACCTTAGTGGTGTTTCTCCTTGGATTTCCACTGTTTTAACCCCCACACACCCTTCACATCATTGGACTATTCACGTCAACAGACAACCTCTCCCCCGAGTTAGTCCGTTAATGAGAGGATCGACTGTACGCTGAATCTTCTACTATATTTTGAATATTTTGAAGCCGTCTTGGATCTGAAATCAGAAGAAATTTCATATACGGAAAAATGTCTATGGATCCAGGCTTTTGCGTCATCCTGTACATCGAGTTTTCCTTTTCTTTTAAATTACATTTTTACAGCTGGCACCATTGTCAGAGCTGCTGCTGTAGACCATTAATCGACCAATCAGAATCGAGAATTCGGCAGCTCTGTGGTGTAAAAAGAGATATATCGCTATATCACACAGCCGTACTTTGTACAGTAACAGCTCCTTTACAGGGATTCCATACAAACAGATTAAAAATATTACAGTTTAGTCATTTGGCTGACGCTCTTATCCAAAGCGACTTACGTTTATTTCATTTCTACAGCTGAGCAGTTGAGGGTTAAGGGCCTTGCTCAAGGGCCCAGCAGTGATAGCTTGGTGGTGCTTGGATTTGAACTCCTGACCTTCTGATCAGTAGTCCACCGTCTTAACCCCGTGAGCTACCCCTACCCTGTAGTGTTATAAAATATAATATATAATACGATATAAAAAGACGTTATTTGGGGCAGGGGGTAGCTCAGGAGGTTAAGACACTGGACTACTGATCGGAAAGTCAGGAGTTCAAATCCAAGCACTGCCAGGCTACCACTGTTGGGCCCTTGAGCAAGGCCCTTAACCTCAACTGCTCAGTTGTATAAATGAGCTAAAAATGTAAGTCGCTCTGGATAAGGGCGTCTGCCAAATGACAGCAATGTAATGCAATGTATTTCTGCGAGGTGATTTTTGGAAGAAGTCTCCAGGGTTTGTTGTGTTACTTCAAGAGAAAAAAAATAAGCAGCCGACTTTTTCTATTGTGAATCATTCTTTGACTTTTGCCTTCGTACTAAGTAAACGTTTCTAGAGTTTATAGTCGTCTACTTTCGATTTCGGTAGTTTCTGTTGCAGCCTAACCTAGTTTCCCTTTGTTTCTCTATTCCATTTTGTCCTGAGGGGATGCAAACTTGTGCACTCGACTGTGTGTACTTCTGTGTAAACGCTACAGCGAGCATCTTGCTATGGATGAGGAAACAAAATGATTTGCTCTAAGCATGAAAGCCATGTCTCCCACCCCAACCCCCCACCCCCACCCCCAGAGTTTTGTTGCTATAGTTTTGGAAATGACTGTTATGTACTGTAGTTGTAGATTTTTCACCCTTATGCCTCACTCTCGTCTGAGATTCCATCACGCACCGAACCTCTCGACATCTGGGGGTGGTGTGGATAATCTGATCACATTCCGATCTCACTCTCAGCTCAGCAAGAGGAATATGGCTTTCTTACATTTAAAAAGATGCACAGCTTTAAATGTTTTTTTTTTTTTTTTATTATTCATTACAAAATTGTAATGCGCTTTAATGGTTTATAGTTAGACTCATTGTTTCTGAATGTCCGAGAGACAAGTTCTGGTATTTTCTGTTCTCGCTTAAATGTCATGTTCCATCATGAGCCTCTCTCTCTCTTTCTTCCATGCTGTAAATGTTAAAATATATGTCTCCTAATGAAAAACAATGTCACATCAACTATTAGAGGATTTAATTGAACACTTTTTAAAGAAAAAAGAAATCCGTTTATTATTAGACTTAAATTATGTGCATACTTCACCTTATAAGTCCCTGTATGAGCGGTTACTATAGAAACATATATTAGAGCCAGTACATTCATTTAAACCTATTGTTGTAAAAAAACTAAAGGCAATTTTAAAATCGAAGCAAGAACAAAGCAAGAAATGGAGACATCCATCTTCTCCAGTGAAGAAAACATTCAAAAGTCAGCCTTCCCCCAAGAAAATTATGTTAACGTTCTTTTGGGACATGATGGAGCACATAGGCAAACGGTGAACAGTGCAAATTACTGTGCATTGCTGCGAAATGATCTTAAACCTGCAATTCCCAGCAAAAGAAGAGGAACGCTGTCCAAAACCTGTCTTGTTGCACCGTGACAATGCACGTCCTCATACAGCAACAGAGACCGTAGAGACAGCACAATGACTCGGGTTCCAACGTCTCCCATGTCCTCCTTACAGCCTGGATCTGGTGCCGAGCCCTTATCACATCTTCGGTCCACTGAAAGAGGCGCTGCGTGGTCACAGATTCACCTCTGATGATGAAGTAAAGGAAGCGGTGCTCACTTGGGTTCGGGAGCAGCCAAAAAACTTCTCCTCTGCGGGAATACGGAAGCTAGATGAACGATACGACAAATATATCGTCCTGCATGGGGACTATGAGGAAAAATGCTATGTTCAGTTTCTCACAGTTACTTCTGCTAAAGCTGTTAAAAGAATTTTGCCTTTACTTTTTGATTCGCCCTCGTTTTAAGAGTTAAAAAGCCTACAGCGCACCATTCTTTATTAAATGTGCAGTTATAAATATGGGCAAATTGCTGTGGGGTTAGGACGCAGTTGGAAGACGTTGGGTTGTTTTGCTGTTATAAGAAAACAATGTTTAAGTTGATAGAAGTAATTCCACTTCACGCCAGTCCACATCACACCACCCGGTCATTGGTTATTGCCCTAGAACCACATGTCTCCTGATTGTTTTACTCTTTGTAGTCATTTTCATGATGGTTTACAATAAGCTTTTTTAAGCTCCCCATGGCAGTCAATTTATAAATCCACTAATAAGCAAGCAGTAGAGACAATGCGTGCTCATTTTTCCATGTCTGAAAAAATGCTAATAGCCACGTTTTTTTCTTCTGCAAGATGCATTCAGGAAAAACGCAGCGAGACTCACTGCGAGACTCACTTTTCGGTTACCACGGTGGGAACTATATTTGAACTGTATCTCTTTTACAGATGTTGTCATTTTTCACTTACAGTAGTATAAATCCCCATGACTACCTGCGCCATAAAGAATACATGGACATTTTAACAGTATTCTCTAGTTTGTAATAATATCACACATGTCTAACGCGAATCTGCTCTGGTGAAGAAATATTACTCTTGTCGAAGCCAAGACATGATAAAATTGCAAAGTAGGTTACGTGTTCTTGTTACAGCTTATAACAGTCTGGTTTTACTCTTTAGAACTCCTTATTTTAGTCCAATCCTCCATAGAGAGCAGCTTCAACAATGGGATGTAGGTGAATTTCCTCACATGAACTTCTCGCACAACATTTCTATTAGATCATATTAGGTCAGGACTTTGACTTGGCCATTCCAAAACATTAACTCTGTTCTTCTTTAATCATCCTCTGGTGGAGTGACTTGTATGCTTAGAGCAGGGATGGGCAATGCAAGCCATGGAGGGCCGGTGTGGGTGAAGGTTTTTGAGATGATCCTTCAGTCAACAATTAAAAAAGACTCCTCCCACAGCTCGAAACTGCTTTATTATTGGCTGATTGAGAGGTTTTCTCAAAATTTTGCACCCACACCGGCCCTCCATGCCTTGGATTGCCCACCCCTGGCTTAGGGGCTTAGATGCATTGTCTTGTTCTATGACCCACTTTCTTGTAAGATTCAGTTCATGGACAGATGTCGTGAAATTTTCCTGGTATATTTAATTCACTGGTACAATTCAGAAATCAACGCGAACAAACTGCCCTAGCCCAGATGCAGCAAAACAAGCCCAAACTATGATACTACCACCTCCATGTTTCAGAGATAGGATAAGGTTCTTGTGCTGCAATGCAATGTTTTCCTTTCTCCAAACATAGACCATTTAAATTCATTTAAACCAAAACGTTGTATTTGAACGCCTCGTCCAGCCACAAACATTTTCCGATATGCTTCCACATGTTCATCAACAATCTGAACTGTAGACAGGCAACAAAGTTCTTTTTAGAGAGCAGTAGCTTTCTCCTTGCAGCTCTGCTATGCACATCATTGTTGTTTAGTGTTCTCCTGACAGTAGTCTCATGAACATTTGTCAATGTGAAAGAGGCCTTTGGATGCTTAGAAATAACCCTGGGTTCTTTGAGACCTTGTGAACTATTCCACGCCTTGGTCTTTGAGGGATTGTTGTTGGGTACTTTAGGGGAAGGTAAAAAAATGGTCTTGAATTTCCTGGCTGACTGTGGATTGCTGAAGTCCAAACCCTTTAGAGATGGTTTCGTAACCTTTTCTGCCCTGAGCATCAACAACTCAACAATCCTCAGTAATGTCCTTTGTTCGTGCTACGATACACTTCCCAAACTTGTTTCCCCAAACAGATCAGACTTTGAGAGATTCCTTATTCTTTAAATAAAACAGGGTGGCCAAATCTCATCACCGGATTTTCATCCCATTGATTGAAAACAAGTGGCTCTAATTTCATCTTCAAATTACCTGCTAAACCTTGAGGTTCACGTACTTTTTTCCTCTCACAGATACGTAATATTAGATCATTTTCCTGAATAAATAAATAAATCTACTTTTAGGACTTGGGTGAAAATCTGGTGATGTTTTAGGTCATATTAATGCAAAAATGTAGCAATTTCTACACAAGTGTGTGTGTGTGTGTGTGTGTGTGTATGTATATATATATGTATGTGTGTGTGTGTATATATATATATATATATGTATATGTGTATATATATGTATATAATATATAAATAAACATACACACATATACATACACAGTGAACCTTGGATTGCGAGCATAATTCGTTCAGGAGACGTGCTTGTAATCCAAAGCACTCGTTTATGAAAGCAAATCTCCCCATAAGAAATAATGGAAACTCAGCTAATTCGTTTCACAACCCACAAATATTTATATAAAAATGATCACTACAAAATATAAAGTAAAAATACACAAAACAAAATAAAGCTGCACTTTACCTTTACAAAGACTCATGGCTGGTGTGAGGGAGACCAGAGAGGAGGAGAGCAAGGGAGAGGAGGAGGACTATTGTGTAGGATGACTTTCACTACAACTCACAGAATCACTGCAGTCTGTCGCTCACTGGGATCTTTTTCTTTTCGT
>JAQLOM010005535.1:0-10146 GCA_030068315.1 Chrysichthys thysi
TTCTCTAATGTCCTTTACACAATCCTCAATTTTATTAAGCTGCTGTCTCTCATCTGGTTTTGCTGAGACATACAGTTTTGCAATCTTCGCAGTCACGAACTTCAGGAATAAAGACCTGTGCAGAAGTGCTAACTGAAAATCCATAGAAATTCTTTAAATGAAATGAGAGTCCACATGGGAAAAGTAAAAGAGGTCTTACGTGAAATACACTGTGAAATTCAATCTACAAAAGCACTGGTTTGTAGCTACGTTCCAGGTGAGACCAGGCAGGTAAGAAGTCCTGCTATGTATGATGAAGGAACAACTAAGCAACTAGATACATTTGGATCAAAAATGAAATATGAATGCAAATATCAATCAGATACTCAGGAAAAGTTGCTCATTTGCATTAAGTGCAAGAATCCAAACAACAGCCTTGTGGACTGTTTTGCTATAAAGATATGCAGCATAAAGATACATACCGGTAACTCCGTACATGATCATCTGACATGACCAGACGAGATAAAGAAGATTTGTGAAGAACTAACCTAAATATCCAATCAACACACCTCATTTGATGAGCTTCAAATCTTTTCATTGGTCATAATTTTCTATACAGATAATGTTTAGGAAGTGCTTTATGCTGGTCGGAGTTGTCGTGGATCCAGACCTTCTCCTGGTAACACTGTGTGCTGGTTGCAAGGAGACTTCACCCTGAACGGGGCAAGGGGTAGTTCAGGGGGTTAAGATGTTGGGTTACTGAATGGAAGGTCAAGAGTTCAAATCCAAGCACTGTCAAGCTCCCACTGCTGGGCCCTTGAGCAAGGCCCTTAACCTCATAATGCTCAGTTGTATAAATGAGACTTATTTACACACTCACTCGCACCCAGGCCTGTATTAAGACAAGGTGGTGCCCCAACCTTGTTCAGCGGGTGGCGGCGTTAAAATCTTTCGAGCAGGGGTGGCGGCAAAATGTGTCTTTTGGTGCCCCTGGGCACCGGGCCAATTGCCCATATGATTAATCCCTCCCTGCCCACACCTATGGATAATTTAGTATAGCCAGTCTGCCTACCTGCATGTTTTTGGACAACCTGGAGAACCTGGAGGAAACCCACATAAACATTTGGAGAACTTTTGAAACTCCACACAGACAGCAACCCGAGCTCAGGTTTTAACCAGGACCCAGAAGCTACCAGCTAAGCTGCTACCCCCCCCCCCCTCCTATACATAGAAATCTCATGATAGTTTTGTTTAACCCATTCCTAACTAACTAACAAATATCATAATTAGTAAGAGCAAGCCAATAGAAATTATACAAGTCCTTCAGTTAACCCTTTATCAGATGAAGGTCATGAAGGTCTAGAACCACAGAGATACCCTACACTGGCTGTATATGGTAACTCTATGGACCTTAATTTGCAACATAAAACATTGAACAAAAATTCTGGTAATTTCCTCCAATAACACTCTAGAGTAAAATTTTGAATTTCCAAGTATTTCAATTAGTGGCCAATAAATGGTTAAAACTGAACCGCACTGCCTTGGCCCAGCTGGTGTGTCCCTCAGTTCTGTTTTCCACGGCATCTTCTTTTAATGCTATGCAACACTTAAGAACCCAGACCTCAGTCACCGATATGTGAACGATCTCACACTGTCTCAAGCTGCAAGGTGGGATACAATCCCTAGTGTTCCTGTTCACGGATACATCAGGTTTCCTGATGCTTTTCCAACTCGGTGTCCATAAAAAAGTTCTGTCCATCAGATGCCTAGACTTATTCAACAGTTACCTCACCTAGGAAGATATCTCTTATTCCCCTCCATTTTCATGGCAAACTATTTTCTTGTCACTCACTTAATTCACACCTAATTCACCTTTTCTAGAATTTGAGGCCAGATTTTAGCTGCTTAGTAATATGAATCGTAACTGAACAGAACAGAAGGTGAGACATTAAGATAACCTCTACATCAGAGAAAAGCCTTTTCATTCATTCCGTTTTGTTCTCGTTTTGTGCTTTCAGCTCTCTGAGATTTACCTTTTATGGAGTTTTGTGGGTGGCGCTAAATGCAAATCAGCAGTGTCATGCGCACGCACGTGCTCTGTACTTAATCAACGTGTGATTTATCAACATATTGATGTCAGCACAAAGGCACTCTGTGGCGCAAACCTATTGCGGTAGGAATTTTCAGTTAGTGGTCTACAAGAAAAATAAAAAATAAATTATACACAAGACTGATACATGATGTACAGCAGAAGAGAAAGAAATGAGAATGGATTGGTTATAATTGTTGATCTACTCTTGAGTGACACATTTTAATGGGTTTTTTTTTGCTGTACGACAAACAGATTTTGCTTCCGTATTCTTCTATTCCTGCTGCTAATACAAACTAATTCTACACAGACATCTCAGAAGTAAACAGCATCATTTTTGAACAATTTATTTCTAGAAACTTCCTTCTAGCTGCTCGGCCATAGTACCCAAGTTGATGGAGATCCCTCACAGAAGGACTCCGACTCACTTGGAGTCGCTCCGCAACATCAGCGTCCTTACAACGGGGATTTATTTCACCAATCCGCTCGACAGACCCCTGTCAGAGGGTCCAGGTCGACCTGAGCGGGATGCTATTGATTCCTTTCCTTTGCTTTTGAATTGTACAAATCACTCTGTTGACTGTAACAAGACAAATCCCAAGGTTTTGTGCAATCATACGCTGGCTAAGAGTCACCACCATCAGACTGACCCTCAATACGAACTCTTTGAAAATCACACAACTCTTATGCACCTGGTGTTCGCCGCAAGGCTAGTCGCTCTAAAATATTAATGTACCGTAATCTGCCATGAACAATAATCAGATATTAACACGTAAATAAAGATAAAATGTAATCGGGGGGTGGGTGTCTGTTTGTTCATTTAATAAAGCACTATTAAGCTAGATAATGTTTCACCTGTAAATGTTAACATTAATCCTTAAAACTCTTTTTTGGTCCTTTTCCTGTTCATTCGAAACATCATAATTTTTGTTAAGGTTGTAATATCTGGAGGTTTAAAATATACCCTTAGACTCACAGACTGTCTGTGCTAAGCAGGGGGAGTAAAGCAGAGGCGGTCCAGCAGGTCTGGGAAAGGTCCGATGGATGTACTCGGTGAAAATGAGGCCCTGCAGCAGTTTTTTGATGGTGAGACCTCCGTAATGTCACAGTGTCACTTCCTGTTAAACATGTCTCTGTACTGTAAACACACTGATGTTTTAAGTTCATTACACCAATTAGATCATTCTTTAATGTGTTTAGGAATGGTGCTAAAATGTGGGCAGAAACTCGTGCATTGCTTGTCTTGTCAGGGTTGCTGATCTCTGATTTCACTTCACGAGATGTTTAATCCAACATTAAATGAGCAAATTCAGGTTTGGGATTCTATACAAATGGAGTTATAAGAGGAGCAATCACCTCATGCCCTAACCCTCACCCTCACCCTCACCCTAACCCTACACTCGATCTTATCTTGATGTCCATACATCATCTTGAGTCACTAAGATTTTTACTAAATACTCTTCAAGTGCTTTCATTTTTTTCCAAGAACGCTACACAAATGTTCACAAAAGAAAACACATTTTCTTTCATTTTTTCTCCCGTCCTTTTTTTTTTTTTTTTTTATCTTACTACGAGGTGCACGTTACCTCGTGTCCTTCTCCAAAGCTAAAGTGGGATTGGTTTAAAAGCAAAAAACCCTCCCACACAAGCTGTTATGTACCAGATTTTATATGAGTAGCTGATCAAGGTACAAAGAATGTAAATCAGGCTCGGGGAGTGACTTTGCTTCCTGTCCTGTTGTAGATGTGATCACACCATTTTGACTCACTGAGCAAACACTGCACACTTTCAGACTGCGTTCCCAGGCCTGTGCACACATGAAGACCTTTTTGTATTCACATCTTGGAGATTGGTCACCAATTGATTTGTGTGTGTGTGTGTGTGGGCATGGTAGCCTCTGACAGACCTGGTCTCCCATAAATTTTGCACTGTGTACCACCATCCACCATCACCGGTTCCTGAACAGGATAAAGCAGCTACTGAAGGTTTAGGAACGAGCGAATGAGTGACGTCTTGTGGAGAAACATACTGTAGAGTCTGATGCTGTGTTCTGGGTTCAGTTGGAACTTCGGGTCATGAGTTCAAGGCCACATGTCCATTACGTCACAGAGCTATAAATTCAAGGCCAGAGTGTTGCCGCAATAACGTACAGTCCCTGTGGGAAAGCGGGGAGTTTTATTGTAAGTTTCCTTGGTTTGGAGTTTGGGGATTTTTTTCTTAATATAATATAATATACATTCGCTTTAGATTTCTAAAAGAAACAAAGAAGGCATTTAAAGCTGATATGTACCAAACACGGGCGTGAGGTTACACAGAACCTGGACAAAAGCGTTTTTTGTTAAGGCTCCTGTATATTCAATTCAGTTTTATTTGTATATACTGGATATACGTGATTGTCGTGGGAGCCAAGCCTCTGTACAGTAGATTGTATGAAGTTTGATTTTTCCGAAGGGATGAGCAGGAAGATGAACGTGAAGGTTTTCTGATTTGCAGGACAGGATGTCAATGGCGTCTTGGACAGTGCCGCAGCGGTCGACACCAGCATTCTAGAGCAATACCTGAGCAATGATATTGACCCCACTTTGTGAGTACTAAGTACATTTTCTTTTAATTGCTTTCTTTTATTTCTTTTCTTTTTTAAATGTGTACTATTTCCTTATACAAAATGACTGAAATAATATATATATAACACTCATGCTACTTCATTAAAGGAGCTGACTCACACTTCCCAGAATTCAGTGCATTGTTCTGGTTTTGAAATCACGTGACCGCTACTCGCTAGCTCTCTGTGCAGCAAAACCTCCACACATTCACTCTTAGTGATCCCTTCGAAACCCATCTCAGACTATTTCCCCATTTACGTGTCATACGTGGACGCTTTGGACAAAATATACCTTATCTTTTCTCGCTGAGACGGTCGACGCCGGGTCAGGTCCATTACACACAGAATAACCATAAATAATTAAGTAAGTAAGTAAGTAAATAAATAAATAAATAAGGATCAAAAGAAGGGTCAAGAGGGTCAAAAGAATATCAAATGTAGATACACTGAAGAAAAAATGTCTTTAATTTCACGTTGCGAAGATCTATGGCCTAGGATGTCACTGGGTTTGTTGTGGATTGTTTTTGGAATATCCATGGCATCGAAAACGAAAAGCGGCTCGCCACTTAAAGCAGAGGATTCTGGGAAGGGAGGGAGAAAATCAGTAACTAAACCTGGTAACACTCTCAGATTATGTTAATGATTGGTTAAATATACAATATTAAAACCGTACGGCTTTTCTGTTTGCTGACTGTGTTTAATGTCAAGGTCGTGTTCCGGTTATGTCACTTATTTCGAGTGTAATGTACAGTATGTTATGAATTAGATCACAGATATATAATAAAAATATATATTCTTTATAACAATAAAAGAAGCTGTTAATTATTATTCTTGGTTTTGTCTTATAAAAGACAAGGTTGGTGATGGTACAACTGTTTATACTTTAGCTGTTATATAACAGGAACTAATTTGTCCGGTGGATGTTCCACAACATGAAATGTAACTATAAATGGATAAAATGTACAATGTGCCATTCTTTAATAAATCCTTTTTTTATTGTCAAATTTCTGGGATCGAATTGGAATAAAGCACTTACAGTAAACGTGTTTTGCACTGGGCTTCATAACACAACCACATCGTTGATTATTCCCCTATAACCACACACTGCCGTGTGTTTTAGTCCTCATCTGTGGTGCTTCATGGGTCCTTCATCTTATCCACAAAGGGCTGAGGTGTCAACAGCCACCCTGGTGTTTGTGGATAAGATTAAAATACACTGGTTTTGAAATAACTAGGGTTCTAATACAAGGAAACGAAACACAAAACATAACCCAACGTGTAGAGAAGTGGCTTGATGTAGTGTATTGTGCAAGTATTGTTCATATTTTTCGTTGCATCTTTTAAACATTTTTTTTTTACAGTATGTTACCTGAATCACCTCCAGATTCAAGTTCAGAACCTTGCTCTCCTCCGCAAATTCCAGGTAACAACCATACGCAATACACACACGTACCCATGATCAGTCAAAAGACTTTTGGTCTTTGCACTTTGTATGAAAATGTAATATCACAGTACTGTATCTGGCACATGTTAGTTTTAAAAATGCTCAAGAAAAAAAGGCTTTCTTCAGACTTGTCCTCATGTTCTGGTTCAACCCAGAGACATGCTTTGTCATTCTGCTACTCTTTTCTTCCTCCAGATGTCCACGTTGTCTCTGACGTATCCTCTGAACAGCTGGATCCTGGCCTGCACGCCCCATCAGGACAGACCCCTGCACCTTTCTGTCATATTAAAGCTCCACCATCCTCTCAGTGTGATTTGGGAAACTCCATGAAGCACATAAAGCCCAAATCACCTGCTGCAGCTGAGATCGTGTGTAATTCATCCTTACACTATCCGTACAGCAGCCCACCCGGGAGCTGCGTTCAGACCGCAGCACCACCAGTACAGCACGCTCCTGTAGACACAATCAGAGGCTACGCAGAAGCTCCCACATCCAGCACATCTCCATGCCTCTTACCTTATGGTGTATGTGTGGACCCATACGTGGCCTCCAAACCCGGCCTGAATGCAGGGTGAGGAACGTGTCCGTGTGTCTAGTGGTACAAGAACGATGTGTTTAGAATGGTTGTGAATTTCTGAAAAGTGGAACTGTTTTCTGAGCCTATCAACTGCTAGCAGAAGGAAAAAGTGCAAAAAAAACCCCAAACATGAATCATGAATCTATGTCAAAAGAAATGCCACTTCATAAAATAGAAAGTAAATCTTAAAAAGTTGTAGTTTTGCGAGATCTTACGAAACCTTTGAGAAGTCTTACAGCCAACAAGACACACCCACTTCAGTACATGACACACCCCCTGAGACACCACATGATAACAGCTGGAAGATCCTAGCACTCACCCAAGGTCTAATAAGGCTGACACAGTGTATACTGATGGCAGCTCCGCAAAATGGGCGTGTCATGTAGTAGGTGTGTCCTGTAGCACGCATGCCATGTAGTGGGTGTGTCCTGAAGTAGGCATGTCTTGTAGTAGGTGTGTCATGTAGTAGGTCTGTCCTGTAGTAGGCATGTCATGTAGTAGGCGTGTCATGTAGTGGGTGTGTCCTGAAGTCGTTGAGTCATGTAGTAGGTATGTCCTGTAGTAGGTGTGTCATTTAGTGGGTGTGTCCTGTAGTAGGCGTGTCCTGTAGTAGGCATATCCTGTAGTAGGTGTGTCATGTAGTAGGCATGTCATGTAGTAAGTGTGTCCTGTAGTAGGCATGTCATGTAGTAGGCGTGTCATGTAGTGGGTGTGTCCTGAAGTTGTTGAGTCATGTAGTAGGCATGTCATGTAGTGGGTGTGTCCTGTAGTGGGTGTGTCATGTAGTAAGTGTGTCCTGTAGTAGGTGTGTCCTGTAGTAGGCATGTCCTGTAGTAGGTGTGTCATGTAGAAGGCATGTCATGTAGTAGGTGTGTCATGTAGTAAGTCTGCCCTGTAGTAGGTGTGCCATGTTGTAGGTGTGTCCGGTAGTAGGCATGTCATTTAGTGGGTGTGTCCTTAATTAGGTGTGTTGTGTAGTAGGCGTGTCTTGTAGTGGGCGTATCATGTAGTAGGCCTGTCATGTAGTAGGTGTGTCATGTAGTAAGTGTGTCATGTAGTAAGTGTGTCCTGTAGTAGGCGTGTCCTGTAGCAGGCGTGTCCTGTAGTAGGCATGTCCTCTAGTAGGCATGTCCTGTCGTAGGCGTGTCATGTAGTAAGTGTGTCCTGTAGTAGGTGTGTCCTGTAGTAGGCATGTCATGTAGTAAGTCTGCCCCGTATTAGGCGTGTCATGTAGTAGGCATGTCATGTAGTAGGTGTGTCATGTAGTAGGCATGTCCTGTAGTGGGCGTGTCATTTAGTGGGTGTGTCCTTAAGTAGGTGTGTTGTGTAGTAGGTGTGTCTTGTAGTGGGCGTATCATGTAGTAGGTGTGTCCTGCAGTAGGCCTGTCATGTAGTAGGTGTGTCCTGTAGTGGGTGTGTCCTGATGTAGGCGAGCCATGTAGTAGGCATGTCTTGTAGTAGGCGTGTCATTTAGTGGGTGTGTCCTGAAGTAGGTGTGTCATGTAGTAGGCATGTCATGTAGTAGGCGTGTCCTGTAGTGGGTGTGTCATGTAGTGGGTGTGTCATGAAGTAGGCGAGCCATGTATTAGGGGTGTTATATAGTAGGTGTGTCCTGTAGTAGGTGTGTCCTGTAGCAGGTGTGTCATGTAGTAGGTGTGTCCTGTAGTAGGTGTGTCCTGTAGCAGGCATGTCATGTAGTTGATTAAAAAGGCACATATACATATTTCTTAAAGTATTACTTCTCTCACATGAGGTCCTGTTTGTCTCCATTTCTTTTGACAGCCAAATGTTACCTGAAAAGAATAAGAGAAAGCGCTCAGACTCTTTCGACGTAAATACAGATGACAGCCAATGGAGGGGCCCAGTTTGGACCAAGCCTTCATTCTGTAGGTGTTAAAGCTATTAAATGACAAACACCATCATCACGATCTGTGGAAAGTTTAAAACGTAAGCCGAAGCTTAAATATTTCTGTATGTCATGTTGTGTTCACAGGTCCTGAGAGCAGCACGTGTGAAATGCCAGGCTATGACGCCGATGTCCATGCGGCAAGTCCAGCAATGACATACCAGCTCCTGAAATGGGACCACTATCAACCAAACCAGTGGTGCAACCTCTACAACAGCAGCTACCAACCTCTGTAAGCCTTTTCAGCCACATTCACAACATCTGGCACAAAAAGAAATAGTAAAACAAACAAAAAAAAACCAAGATGCAATGATAGTGTTGAGGGATTATGTATGTTTGTAATCCAAATGGATGTTTTTTTTTAATCCATAGAATCTGGAAATTATATCAGCCTGCTATATATATACGTATACTGTATATATATATATCCTGCCATAAAATATCAATTACTGCTGAATCTGCAACAGTATACAGGTAGTCCTCAAGTTATGATGGGGATTCGTTTCACTTAACCCATCGTAAGTGGCAAATATTGTATGTCAAACCACTGCTTAGCCTAGCTTAGGTAACTTAGGTATGTTAGCCTACCTTAGCCTAGCTTAGCTAGATAGGCTATGCTCTTGATGACTACCAAGGAGTCTTTTCCTGTAGGAGACATGCTGGGGTGTTTAGAAGACATGCTTTTGAATTAAAATTAGCTCTTGAAGCACACAAAAAAACACTTGGTAATGCACTGTACAGTACACCGATACACAAGGTAACTCTGTGAGTTGCAGGAGAGAGTGAGGCATCATGCAAGGGAAGTAACGTGTATATCCAGGCATCGTCCACGTACTTTCCCGGGCATCGTCTCAATGCGTCTTACATAATACACTGTTACGCTGGCCTGCCAGTGATGCCTGCCTGCAAATCTTAACTATTTTCTAAATATTTTACAATTTTTAGCATCGCAATCGTCATCATAACTTCGAAAAATCGGGCCATCGGAACTAGGGGGAGCAGCTGTACTGATTTCTCCTGATGAATTATTTAGAGTACAAAAAGTATTCCAGATAATATTAATTAGGTTAAAAAAAGGTTTAGCCTCAAAGGTCATTTAAGGCCAAAGGTTTAATACACCTACATTAGCATATACTTATTATTTCCTGTGTTAATTCAGGTAGGGCAAAACTGAGGAAGTTTTGCTTGTTCCTCCTGACAGACCTGGTGAAGCTCAGTCAGGTTTTTAGGTCTTGATGCTCAGACACACTTTTTCAGTTCTATAAATCTATAAATATCTCTATGGGATTCAGGTCAGGGCTCTGCGATGGTTTACTTTGTTGTCTTTAAGCCATTTGTTACAACTTTAGAGGTGTATTTAGGATCATTGTCCTCCTGGAAGACCCTGTTGTGACCAAGTTTTAATTTTCTGGTTGAATTCTTGAATAGGTCCTTCAGTATTTCTACAACCCGAATTCCAGACAAGTTGGGAAGGTCTTTAAATTTGAATAAAATGAAAACTAAAAGACTTTCAAATCACATGAGCCAATATTTTATTCACAACAGAACA
>JAQLOM010005628.1:0-10141 GCA_030068315.1 Chrysichthys thysi
CCATAAAGTGCATGGCCGACAGGTGGCGCCAAGACACTGTTTACACCGAGCCCCCTCTAGCTTGCCGGTAGCTTCCGTTTGTGTGTGTGTGTGTGTGTGTGCTGGGTTTGCCATCATGCACCAGGATGCATAATTTGTATATTCTGCATTAGTGTTAAAGTTATGCGTTTATTATGTGTCTTGTAGACTGTTCTAGAGTTATTAATATTGTGCCGTATTATTTGGGGAATATTTGGAAGTGTTTTGCAGAATGTTTTTTGAATCCACCGTCCTCAAGCTGTCCATTCACTCGGGGGGCATGCAGCCGGTTCAACCTCAAGAGAGTATGATTGATCAGTGTATGAGTTTGGGTTTCCATGAGGATGAACCAGGCAGAGTTCACTTAAGAACTCTTTTTCCTCTGTTGCCCAACAGTAATGAAAATGGTCTCCAAAGCTGGTTGTCACTTACTTTATTATGACTACCTAGCAATATAGAGAGCTTGGTTTTATCATAGTGTGCAGTGGTACTGTTAGATGGACTGGGCATGTAGTTAGTATTTACACATTTGTATACATATATTTATTGATGGTAGTTAGTTGGGGGAAAAGCCATAGAAAAGCCACATCGGTATGTAAGCCGCAGGGTACAAAGTATGGGAAAAAGTAGCGGTTTATAGTCTGGAAAATACGGTACTCTCAAAATTTTTGCAAGCAGTGTCTCATGTTTGCACAGCATAAGGTAACAAAGGTGTACGAGGTGGATCCACACCACAATAACACCCCATCACCCCACTCAGAAAGACATAATTAGAACTACAATCAAAACCTTGTGGATAGGGCCATTATTTCGAGGTGCCTCAGAACTCTGGTAAGGTGGTAGGAGTGCATCAGGGCAGTGCCCGCACTCCGAGCATCAGTAAATGTCAAGACGAGTAAAGATCCATCGGGTGAAGACTGCATGCCTAAGTATTGGCCCCATGTTAAGTCGCTTTGCATTTTGTTTGGACATACACAACACTGTAGATATTGTTTTCCAGATGGAGAAGCAGACCACCTGATATGAGGAAAGAAAAAGGTCAAGCCTAAGTAGATGTAATGGTAATGCAGCTTGTGCACTACTACTAGAGACTTGCACTAACTTAACATCAATCCAGCATTGTGCTGGATTTGTCAGTCTTTATAGTCAAGCTGGTCTATGATTCCCTTGAGCAACAACTCAGCAGTTATAGCAAAGACAAATGAGATGGACCCCTTGGTCAGCAACCAACAATGCCAAATGCCCCCAATGACAGTTATGGTACTGCACATAGCTCCCCACTGGCAGAAAACTTCAGAAATACCCCATGACTGCACCAAGGCTGACACATGCTGACCACTGGGCACCTAATGTGCTTCCCCATTACCCAAAAGAATACGAGGAGAAAGGGGGTCATATTATGCACATATGTGTATACTCCACTAGAAAATTGACCCTGGGAAATTCCTCATGTGATACATACATACACATAACAGGTCAGGACGATAGTCCTATTTGCACAATATATGGCAAAAATATTCATCTTCCGATTTTATTCATCTTCTGCTACTTAATCCTGTTCAGGGATGTGGGGGCAAGCTGGCGCCAATCCCAGCTGACATTGGGCGAGAGGCGGGATACACCCTGGGTGGGTCACCAATCCACTGCAGGGTGACACACAGAGACAGACAACCATTCACGCCTAAGGGCAGTTTAGAGCAGCCAATTAGCCAAATCCCCACTGTGCATGTCTTTGGCCTGTGGGAGGAAACTGGAGTACCCCCATGGGGAGAATATGCAAACGCCGCACAGAAAGGCACCTGTGCCGAACCTGGGGCTCAAACCCAGGACCTTCTTGCTGTGAGGTGACAGTGCTAACCACTCAGCCACCGTGCTGCCCTGGCAAAAATATGACTACCAGATTCCAATGCCCTTTCAAACACCTATGGTCCACTTCTACCATAAAATGGGTCAGTGGCTCACATGCTTACACCTATTCCATAGATAACTGGGACTGGTCAGGCTGTTGCTATCCTGCTATAGTGGCCCCAAAATAATCCTTTCCTAGAGAAAACCAACCTGAAGCACTCAAGACAAATGCTGGACAAATACAATAGCTCTTTCTAATTACACATTAGTGAAGCACTGAGTTGAATCCAAGTGAATTCTCTCTACAGATGGTTAGTGTAAACTTTACTACAACCCAAATTCCAGAAAAGCTGGGACATTCTTTAAACTTGAATGAAATGAAAAAAGACTGGTCTTCGGGCCTTCAGACAACACTGCATCTCTCATTGGCATGATTGTGTCAATGACATTACTAAATGGGCTAAATACTTCCAGAAACCACTGTCAGTAAACACAATTGGCCATGCCATCTGCAGATGCCATCTAAAGCTCTATCATGCCAAAAACTAACCATATTTGAGCATGCTCCAGAAGCCCCGTTATGTCCTGTGGGCCAAGACTCATTTGAAATGGACTGTTTCAAAATGAGAAAGTGTTCTATGGTCAGATGAGTCCAAATTTGACATTTTTGTTGGTAATCATGGGCAACACGCCCATGTCTCATGCCCCGCTCACTGTGGAGTATATAAAACAAACAGGGTTAATCATCACCAGGTGTATTCACTCACCACTCCCCATCTCTGACCTTGCTCCCCTGCCCACATGTGGCGCTCGACCATGCCCTGACTGCCACATACCCCCATCGCCCAACTCAGGCCGGGGAGCCGCCCGGCTTGCAGTCAACCCTCCCCGGGAGATAAAGTCCGCCACCACCACCTGTGCCCCCGGCCTGTGGACCACCTCAAACTTAAATGGCTGGAGTGCCAGATACCAATGAGTGATCCGCGCGTTGGCATCCTTCATGCGGTGGAGCCACTGGAGTGGGGCATGGTCCGAGCAGAGGGTGAACGAGCACCCCACTAGGTATAAGTAGAGGGTAAGGACCACCCACGTAATGGCCAGGCATTTCTTCTCAATTGTGCTGTATTTACTCTCCCTCATGGAGACCTTACGGCTGATGTACAGCATGGGATGGTTCTCCCCTCCCACCTCCTGGGACAAAATGGCCCCCAGCCCTCTGTCCAATGCGTCTGTCTGCAACATAAAGGGGAGAGAAAAGTCACACAGGGCTGCCTTTACATGAGTAAATGCCCGTTGGCACTGCTCCGTACACTGGACCGGTTCTGGGGCCCCCTTTTTAGTGAGGTCAGTCAGCGGGCTAGTGACGTCCGAAAAGTTAGGCACAAACCTGCGATATTAGCCAGCCAGCCCCATGAACTGCCGCACCCCCTTTTTGGTCTTGGGCTGCGGTCAGGCTGCAATCGCTGCAGTCTTGTCAATTTGGAGACACACCTGCCCATGGCCCAAGTGGAACCACAGATACCGTACCTCCACCCGTCCAACTGCACACTTTCATGAGTTACCCATGAGTCCCGCCTGCCTCAGGGACTCCAGGACCGCCCTCAGGTGCTCTAGGTGCTGCGGCCAGTCGTTACTATAGATGATGATGTCATCCAAGTAAGCCACGGCATAGGTGCCATGAGGGCGGAGAACCCTGTCCATGAGCTGCTGAAACGTCCCTGGGACCCAAACAACCCGAACGGAAGCGTGACAAATTGGTGTAACCCAAACGGAGTAGAGAAGGCTGTCTTTTCTCGTGATAAAGGTGTCAAGGGTATCTGCCAGTGTCTCTTAGTTAAATCCAGTGTTGAGTAAAAGCGAGCCGCGCCTAACCGATCAAGCAACTTGTCAATGCGTGGCATCGGATAAGCATCGAACTTCGACACTGCATTAACCCGTCTAAAGTCCACACAGAATTGGACCCACCTATCGTGTTTGGGATGCAAAACCACCGGGCTGCTCCAGTTACTGTGCAAATCCTCTATTATGCCCATCTCCAGTATAGCCTGAAGTTCCTCCCGAACTACCTTTTTCTTATGTTCTGGGAGGCGATAAGGACGCGTGTGTACCACTACGCCAGGGGGAGTCTCGATGTGGTGCTCTATCAGGTGAGTGCGGCCAGGAAGGGGCGAGAACACGTCCGAGAACTCTCATTGAAACCTGGCAACCTGTGTGAGCTGTGAAGGCGAGAGATGGGTCTCCACAGGGGACCGGGGTGGAATAGACAGCGGATTTGGTGCTTACCTCCGGTCCCAGCTCCGCTTTCTCTGGAACAACTGTCGCCAGCCCCACAGGTACCTCCTCAACCCTGTGCTTTAACAGGTTGAGATGGTAAATCTGACGTGCGCCGCCCCTATCCGTCCGCCTCACCTCACAGTCAAGATCTCTGACTCGCCGTGTGACCTCAAAGGGTCCTTGCCACTTGGCAAGTAATTTCGAGTGCGAGGTGGGCAGTAATACAAGGACTTTATCTCCCATTATGAATTCCCTTAGGTGCCCGCCCCTGTTATACAGCCGAGCCTCCCGCTCTTGGGTTTGCTGCAAATTCTCCAAGGTTAGTTGTAAGAGCGTGTGGAGCTTTGCACGCAAGTCTAAGACATACTGAATTTCGCTTTTGCTAGAAGAAGGCCCCTCCTCCCAATTTTCGCGCAGAACATCTAGGATGCCGCGGGGCTTTCGCCTGTACAGGAGTTCGAATGGGGAGAACCCCTTGGAGGCTTGTGGGACTTCGCGTACTGCAAACAACAGGGGCTCGAGCCATTGATCCCAGTTACATGCATCTTCCCCACGAACTTGCGAATTAAATTCTTAAGCGTTTGGTTAAACCGTTCGACGAGCCCATCGGTTTGGGGATGGTGCACGCTGGTGCCAATCGATTTAACCCCGAGTAATTCATACAGTTTCCGGAGGGTGCGTGACAAACATTGTGCCTTGATCAGTGAGGATTTCTTTCGGGATCCCCACGTGGGAGATAATTTTTAAACAGGGCCTCCGCAACACTACGTGTGGAGATGTTGCGGAGCGGCACTGCTTCGGGATATCGTGTTGCGTAATCCACCAGGACCAGCATGAAACGATATCCCCGTGTGGACCGATCCAGTGGCCTGATGAGATGAGGCGTCTCTCAAAGGGAATCTACATCAGGGGGAGGGGCTGCATTGGAGCCCGTGGAGTGGCCGCTGGACTCGCCAGCTGGCATTCACAACACACCGCGCACCACCTGCAGACATCGCCATGAATGCCTGGCCAATAGAATCGGGCCATGAGATGGGCTAGTGTTTTATTTTGACCAAGATGACTGGCCATCGGATTAGAATGAGCTGCCTGGAAGACAGGTTCCCAGTGGCTTTTTGGAATCAATAATTTGGTGACCTGTTCCCCTGTCTGTGTGTCCTGCGTCACACGATATAAATGCTCTTTAATTATCGCGAAATACGGATAGGTCGTTCCAGTGCCCGGCTGGAGGGGTTGACCATCAACTACTTTCACTTAGTCAAAGGCATGTCTCAGGGTGTTGTCACGCGACTGCTCCAGGGGGAAGTCCTCCAAGGGCTTCCCCAGAGGGGACGGAGCACAGAGCTCTTCCCCCTCTGTGTCGTCGGGACGTGGAGCTGACGTGGATGGCCCTGAGACCGTCTCTCCAGCGAGAACCGGCCAGGGTTTCCCCCACAACCTACCCCAGCAGGACCCACCCGCTACCAGGTCTTTTATTAAGCTATTAAACTCTGGCCAATCAGTTCCCAATACCAGGTGGGTAAGGCGCGAATTAACCGCTGCCTTGACACTATGATTTTGTCCCCTAAAATGTATCTGTAATGGCACAACCGGATACCCGTGGACGTCCCCGAGTACACATAATACCTGCACCATGCGTTCGGAACCCACTGAAACGCCTTGACTCACTCCCTGATGGATGGAGGTTTGTTCACAACCAGAATCTGCCTGGGCATGATAGGCCATCCCTTGAATACTCACCGGTATGCGGTACGTTCCGGGCCGATCGGGGGCGGCTGCCGGTGCGTCGGGGATCTGGACCACTGCTCCGACTTCCATGGCACCACACTGATCCCGCCGGTGTCCAGGTTCACCGCAGCACCAACAGACCGGCCCAGGCGCACCCTCAGCCCTGGCGGCATGAGCAGGAGACACTTGGTGAGGAACAATCACATTAGAGAAAGAACTGTGACAGGATACACTAGGGGCGGCCCCGCTCGGGCGAGCGAATCCGGTCGGTGGGAGCGAACCCAGTTCGCCATACCCGGTGGGAGGCGCTGGACGAACTGCTCAAGCGTGACCTGCTCCATGACTTCTTCCGGGCTACGGTCTTCGGTTAGGAGCCAACGCTGGCACACGTCCTGCAGCTGCTTGGCGTAGGCAAAGGGTGATTCGGCCTCCTCCAGCGACAGCTGCCGGAACTGCTGACGGTGTTGGTGCGGGGTGCGTCTGACCCACTGCAGAATGGCCCACGTCAGCTGTTTGTAATCCAGGCGGCTGTCTGGAGGTAGCTGTTGGGTCGCGAGCTGGGCCTCCCCCGATAGGAGGGATAGAAGTCCGACTGCTCGCTGGTCCTCCGGCCACCTGCATAGCTCCGCCGTTTGTAGGAAGAGGGCCAGGAAGGCCTCCGGGTCATCCTGCGGGCCCATTTTCACCACGGTGACATTCAGACGTCCTTCTCCCGTCTCACCAGGACTGCTGGTGGTCCGCACCAGGTCCTTCAGGATGGCGTGATCCTGGGCCTGGTTTTCCAGCAGAACCTGGAAGCGCCGCTCCTGATCCTGCTATAGGGTGAGCAGCTCCTGGTGCTGGACCTGTCAGGAGGCGGCCAACGTCTGGACTAGGCCGGTGAGGGGGGAGGCATCCATGCTATAAGTACTGCGACGTATTTCTCCCCGGCTTCGGCACCACTGTGGTATTCCCTGATATGGTGGACACACAGGAGGTCAACACGCATAGAGAGGGATTAGACTGAATTTTTATTTCTAGCTTTTCAGCTTGGCAAAACACACACACAATGCTTTTCAGTTTCTCTGGTTCTGTGGCGTCTGTCTCGCACCCCGCTCACTGTGGAGTATATAAAACAAACAGGGCTAATCGTCACGAGGTGTATTCACTCACCACTCCCCGTCTTCAACCTCGCTTTCCCACCCACAGGTGGCGCTCGACTACGCCCCGACTGCCACAGCCTGTAGTAGTGTTCAACAACCTCTTAGACCTGGCTGCAATTAATGCACATATTCTGTACAAGTATGAATGTTTCCATAAGCAGAAGGAATATTATTTTTCAAGCTGGTGAAGGAGCTGTATGCACTTCAGAAAGTGGTAAAGGCAGCGGGAGTGATAGCATGTAAATAACTTTTACCTGAAACTCCTTCCCTGCCTGTGAAATGGAGACAGGGTCAAATTGGCAGATGTTCAGGGTATTAAACTTGTTATATCTGCCAGACATGTAAGTGACTTGTCTCCAAGAATGCACCAAAGCTGTGCTTGGATTGCTGATAAAACCATCTATGCATTCTGAGCAAAATTCACTACGTTGAACGGAACTTGACTCGAGTTGAATAGTATATCAAACTTTTGGAATTTTTTTCCTGACTGTATTAAGTTAGCAGATGTTCAGGGAACAAAACTGAGGACACCTGCCAGAAATGTTCAAATGTATTAACTATAAGCCTTTGAATGTCAATAAAGCTATTTGCAAATTATGAGCCTTCATTGAGAAGAGTTGGTAAGTTGACCAGATGATTCAAGGCACAGTCATTAGCAGGGGGCTGGGATCACAGCTAGGCTATTGTTCTAGGCTGTCAGTCTGATTTCTCTCCACTGGAAAAGGAAACACAAGACAGTGAGAAGAAGGCACAGCATTCCTACTTGAACAGACTGTGTAAAGAGGTTACACACAGAATACTGAACAACTCATAAAGTACTTTGTGATGTATTTATATAAAATTTTTACTTATATAGACTATTTCATGTGTACATCTTGTATAATGTAAAATTCATTTTTTCTTAAGAATTTATTAGTGAATAAACCACACAATTTATACAGTTGATTTACCAAAAAGGAAGTTTTTTTGTGCTTAATTCGTGTGAAATTCAGTTTCAGTAAATAGCTCCTATTCTATTTATTATTAATGCACTATGGGTTATGATGAGCTGTTCAGAAACAGACAGATTTATATTTAGTAAGTCTGGTAATTTGGCTCAAACTTCAGGGGTGACTTTAATGCCTGCTTGTCTGTTTGATGCGGGTGCATTTAGGGTGTTAACACTGGATGCTGGAGTCCTGACTTGCATTGATATTTCCTCTGACTGACCATTTAAAACCTTGGTATTCAAGTTATTGAGAGTGGCATTTAGTCTATCTAGGAGATCAGATGCCCTCGGTGAGTTGTTGACTCTAAGGGTGTCACAGAGATCTATCAAAAGTTCACGCACTTTGTCAGAAGTATTCAGGAGGCCAGAGGACACAATGTCACTATAATTTTCACCATGGTTTACTCCAGCCACTTGTTGATTTAACTTGTCTATTAAATTTCAAAAAGAAACAGACAAGTTATAAGCAAGCAATGAGCAAATAACCAAATAAGCAAGCAAATGATGAACAAATGAACACATACATAAATAAATAAACTCAGACAGCTCACACTTCCTGTAAGATGATGAGGAGGAGGAGAAGGAGGAAGAGGTGAAACCCCGAGAGGGTTTGCTTCGCCTCATGAGGTCTTTCAAGTGAGGGAGGATGTCTCCAAACTACAGTGTCATGTTAGAGGTTTTTCTCTTCACAAATCTGCGGCTCGCACCACCTTACTGGGTCTTTCAGGTGGGGTGTCTCTGATGCTAGGTAGGTGTGTGTGTGTGTGTGTGTGTGTGTGTGTGTGTGTGTGTTTACATTGCAGTTCCTTTTCTAGTACTTTAAAACTAGTTTCTGTAAAACTAGTAGTAATGTTTCCTATCAAACTTGCTAAAAGACAATTTCAGGCTTCATTCTGAAATGATTTTTTTTTCTCTTGAAGCAATATAGTGATGTAACTATACAGTCTGTTTCGAGCTGTTTCTTGTTTACCAGTTAGTGACGGTTGCTAGAAAGCTAATGTTATTTGACAATTATAAACTCACTGTTCACTTTAATTGGAACTCCTGAACACCTATGACCTCACTTTTCAACAAGATGTTTCCACCCACAGAACTGTTGCTCACTCACATGAAATAATTATGAAATACTCAAATCATCCCATTTGGCATCAACAACCACACAATGGTTAAAGTCACAGGAAACACACTTTTTCCTCAATCTGGTGACTAATGTGAACATAAACTGAGGTCTTTGACTTGTATCAAAAAGATTTCATGCATTGTGTTATTGTCACATGAATGGCTGATTGATAGCTGCATAAAAGAGCAGGTGTTGCTATTAAAGTGAACATCAAGTGTATATTTTATGGTAATAAAACTCAGTCAGCATGCGAGCTAATTTTATGCAATTTGTTTCAGGCAGTTAGCAATAGTAGCTGCTCTGCTTGGATTTGCAAACTTGTTTATTAGGTCTTTTTTGTCTGAGATTTTTTTTTTCTTAAAGCGAACAGCAGGTTACCAGTTTGGGCTTTCACTGTAGATACATACATATACTCTCTCTAATTTAATATGTTTATGGCTGAGTTAGCAAAGCAACAGAGCTCATGAGGAGATGAGTGAAAAACAGAAGGATGCATGGATGAGCATTTCATCTTGTGTACACGCAGAGTTAATGAGGACACCATGGCATGATTGTCGCTTTGATGCAAAATTAGCCAAAACACATGCTGGAATTAATTGTTTTTTTTTTTGTTTTTTTTTCAGTCATAAGATTAAAATAATTTCAGGCCTCATTTGGAAAGAACTGCCTTATTAGCTAGTGAAACTGTCTACTAGAGGAATATTTTTCCCTGTTTAATTATTTTACAGATAGACTGGTATTCACAGAGTACAATTCAAAAGGTTTGACATACCTACCATATTTTCCAGACTATAAACCGCTACTATTTTCCTATGCTTCGGACCCTGCGGCTTATATATCGATGCAGCTTTTCTATGGACTTTTTCCCCATTAAATACCATCAACAAATATTTGTATACTAATGTGTGAATGCTAACTACATGCCCAGCCCATCTAACAGTACCATTACATAGTGTGGTAAAACCAGGCTCTATCAATTGCTAGATAGTCACAATAAAGTAAGTGACAACCAGCTTTGAACAC
>JAQLOM010005784.1:0-10132 GCA_030068315.1 Chrysichthys thysi
TATAATATAATGTCACAGGGCCTAAGTTGACCTGAGCAGAATGATGTTGATTCCTTTCCTTTGCTTTAGAATTGTACAATCACTCTGCTGACTGTGGCAAAAGGAATCCCAAGGTTTTGTGCAATCATACACCGTCTTAGTCCACTCTCAGACTGGCACACAGTACACCCTATTTGAAAATCAGGCAACTCTTTTGCTTCTGTTGTTTGCTGGTTGAAAAATAATAACATATTAACAAGTTTGAAGCACCAAGTGGTGAGAGCACAAGAAAAAAGCAAAGTAAAGGATATAAACAGACTAGCTTTAAACAGTCCTAGCCTCATGAATGGTAATGAGATGGTGTAAAATTTCTTCTGGAAGAGAAACGTCTATGAAAGTAACCTTGCTGCTTTGGGAAAATTCCTGCTTTTGCCATGGGAAGTCTTTTACTCTTGTTTTCCCTTATTTAAATACAGAAATTGAAGAATAGTCTCCCATGAGTAATGTTAAACAACTGAATACATGCCACATTATAGCTGCTTAGTTGTGCCAATAAATTTACTTATTGTACCTGGTAATTCAGTTGTATTTCTCTTTATGTCTTTTGATACATTCTTGATCTTTGTATATGTCTGTCTGTGAAGGCCCTTGAAAGAGAAGAGTCATCGCAGATGAATTCTGAGCTCTCTGAGCAACTAAAAGTGCTTGAAAAAGAGGTGACCTTCTATAAAGAAGAATCTGAAAAATCTAAGGCGGAGCTGGACAGACTTTTGGGAGTTCTTAGAGAGTTGGAGTCAGAGCGCACCGAAAAGGACAAGGCAATCTCTGAGCTAGAGAGGTAACCTTTATGCAGCACCTACACCTGACTCACTCTTTTGCTGTTCTTCTGTTACATACATTTTACAAAATTTACATTTTCTACTTTTACATTTGCTGCATGAAGTCCAAGTTCTATTTTTTTCTGTGTTCCTGGAGAGTGCAGTCTTTGTAACACTTTTTCAAAGACCGAACAAGTGAACAATCTGACCTGATACTGAGCTGTGACACCATAGCAGCAACACCAGTTAACAGGCATTTTAGAATTTGCATTTGTGTATTTGTGTACAAGTGTGTGAATGTAAGCAGTCGGGAGTCTGTGTGAACTTGCTGGCTCTGTCCTAACGTCTTGTTGAAACATGAAAGATCTTTAATAGAGTTTGTTGTGCAACCAACACAGCAGCAGGAGCCACTTCACTTCTTCACTCTGGCAGAAAGAATGAGGAAAGAAACAAATATCTTCTTCTGCTCTCTCATTACTGGCAAGCAAGTGCACAATTATCCAGTGATTTACACATTGGCAGTGGCTGGGTTAGGACAACAAACAGTGACACACACCCATAGCACTGCCGTGCATACGCACAGATACACAGAATGATTTAGTGTTTGAGTGTACTGAGATTAGAGCCTCTGGTGCCAAACAAGAAAATTGTTGTGGTTTTTGGGTAGTATACGCTGTGGGGGGCCTGGAAAGTGCTAATATGTTTATCAGCTATGGTCTGTGAGTTTTGAAGATTAACTCCATACTGCCCTAGGCTGATGTACACTCAGTGGCCACATCCCAGTGGAGCTCAGTTGGGTTCAGATCTGGTGACTAGAGAGGTCACTGAATTACACTGAACTCAAAGCTATGTTCAGTGAACCAGTTAGCAACAATACATACAATGCTTACTTGGTACCGAGGTGTGACAGGAAAATGTGTGCCAGGTATTAAGGTGTGCCAGGAAAATGTGTTCCAGGAAAACATTCCCTACACCATTACACCACCTACAGCAGTATGGCCTATTGACACTAGGCAGGTTGGGTCCATGAATTCATGCTTTTGACACCAAACTCTCTCCATAACATCTGCATGTCACAGCAGAAATTGAGAGTCCCAATTTTAAAGCCCGAGGCTCTTGCCTCCTCCTTCGTGATGAAGGTACGGGAGGTCATCCGCTTCCAGAAGAGGGCCGTCTCGTCCATATTGAACACCTGCTCTGGCCGATATCTGCCTTCTTTAATGATGTTCATGAAGGTGTTTCTGACACAAGTTTCTGTGCCAGCCTCTCCATGTAGACTCACGCTGACCAAGTTCCAGGTTGAGGGTCGTCCTCCAGCTCATCCCCGCCATCTGCAAACATTTCATGAAGCTGCTTGGCCTTCTCTCGGATTATAAGGTTGTCCACAGGGATGTTCTTCTTCCAGCAGTCCTCAATCCAGAGTCCTAAAGCAGATTCCATCCGGACCGCAGCCTTATTTTGCACGCTTATGACTCGTTTAGTGCCCTGGTTATAAGACACTGCGGCCGTAGCTCTCATCTTCTTTTCAGTCTTCTTTATGTAGCGAACCGTGGACTCGTTGATGTCGTAATGGCGTCCTACAGTGAAATGCAGTTCATCCTTTCCTTTAACATGCCCAAAAGTTTTACCTTTTCAACGATTGTTAGCATCTTCCACCAGTGCTTGGGCGTGGCCCCGGAAGAAGTAGAAGGCGCAGATAACTCAGCAAAGCATGTTGATGCTGAATGAGCAAGACGCCGGCTAACACAAACCGGAATGATGCTCTTCGCTTTGTTCATCGGTGCCCATTTGTCTGTAATTAACCGCACGCTCTGATTAGCCATCGACCACTGGCAAATGAGGAAGCATGCACTCTACCGTAAAAGGCCTGCGAACCAGCAGAAAAGCCGCAGTATTATCACAATTAAAATGAAAACCTGCGATAGAGTGAAGGCGCGATTTGGCGAGGGATCACTGTTTGTAAATGTATACGGACACGGACACCGCATTAATGGATATCAGATGCAACAGACAAAATCTGCTGGTCTGAATACATAAACCATGAATACATAATCTGTCCAGTATGAAAGTTTAAAAATCCCGGATGTAGCGATCTGATTCCTGTAGTTAAGCAATTGGCCGCTAGGTTGCGGTGGCATGCGCACAACTAGTTGTTTACAAGTGTCGGCTATGCTGTTTTTTTCAGCGATTATTTGGTGTTTTTCACTGTTTTTCTGCCCAGTGCCATCATTATGCCACCCAAAGATAAGTCTAGTGGTAAAAGAAAGCGTCTCAATCTTAGTATTGGGCAGAAATTAGAGCTCATTAAGAAGTCTGGTGTTTCTGACTGCTATTATGGTGTGAACACACATAAGGAAATGACATTTACAATTGTATTTATATATTTATTTACATTAGTATTTAATGTACTTACCTATTTATGTTGGTCATTATGCTGTTGTCATGTGTACAGTTCACCGGGGGAAGCACCTTTATGGACCTTAGTGGTGTTTTTCCTTGGATTTCCACTATTTTAACCCCCCACACACACCCTTCACATCATCAACGAACAACCCCCCCACCAATTAGTCCGTTAATGAAAGTATATATATATTTACTTATATATGTATACTTATATGCGCCAAACTTGAATGCCTATTTTGAGGATTTCTTTTACTTTCCTCTGTTAAGTAAATTAAAGTATTTGCATACGGTTTATTAAGTCTATTTGAATAAGAGGTCATTTCATAATGATAGCTTATCTACCATATCAGATTTTCAGTGTGGGTCAGTATTTTACATGAATGTTGATGTTACTTATTGGCATTGCCTTTTAAAACTTTTCACAGTAGTTTTCTGAAATTCCATCTCTTCCAACTGAAAGAACTGGTGTTCAGTAACTGAGTTCACCAATGCAATCAGGTTTGTGGGCATTTTGCTTGGACAGGCTTTTGTACGTCAAGCCAATAATTTTCTATGGAATTCATGCTTTTTAATGGCCACTCTAATACTTTCACTTTGTTGTCTTTAACCCATTGTGTTATAGCTTTGGAGGTATGTTTAGGATCACTGCCCTGAAAACCAAGCTGTGACCAAGTTTTAGCTTTCTGGCTGATGACTTGAGGTTTTCTTTCAGTATTTCTAGAAATCCTTCTTCCTTATGATGCCATCTATTTTGTGAAATGCACCGGTCACTTTCAAGCAAAATGCCCCCTCAACATGATGCTGTCACCCCCATGCTTCACAGCGGGGATAGTGTTCTTCGCATTAAAAACCTTACCCTTTCTCCTCCAATCGTAGTCCGGAATATTATGGCCAAACAGATCCATTTTATTTCCTCTGAGCAGAGTATTGAACCTTTTATTTTTTACTTGTGTGACAGCCTTTCAAGATATGGCAATGCACAATTCTTGTGAGGTTTTATTTATATATTTATTTATTTATTTATTTATTTATTTATTTATATTTTGTATTTGGCACCTGATACTCCAACTCTTTTACCAGTTGTTTTAAAGTTGTTGTCTTGGGGTTCAGTTGGACCTTATAGACCGAAGTTTTTTTTATCCTTGGGAGTTAATTTGCTCCCCTTTCCTGGACATTGCAGTGTCTGTGCCATCATAAGATTTTTATATTTGGATACAATTGTTAGTACAGATGCTTGTGGTATCGTCAGTTGTTTGGAAATTGCTCCAAAAGGAACTGGATATTTTTTTTCTGGGGTTTTGGTGAAGTTGCTTAGATTTTCCCATAGTATCTATGGCAAAAAGGCAACAAGTCCAAACTGATGTGGGGGAACATGGCTTGCCAATTAAAGTAGATGAAAAGCAAAGCTCCATGGACCCTACTTTATAGTCTAGCAATATGTATTATTTATTATTAAGTAAAGTATACGTATTGTGCATGTCTTAATGAATCTATTCTTGGTTGCTTAATTACTAGCTATAGAGATCGTCTTGTGGAAAAGTGTTGACCAAGTTTCTTGGCTTGATCTTTTGCATCTAAGTTTTTTATTTGGCATACATTAGTAGTAAACAAAAAAACAAACAATAGAAAAACAGGTGCTTGATCTTGAAAATAAAAATAAAAATGTGCAAAAAGGACAAATTCAACCTGGCTGCTTATTCATTTAATTCATTTTACTTATTCATTTTACTTGATCTATGTTTAATTTATTTCCATTCAGTAACCTGATATGCTCTCATGTGGGTATCGTGTTGATTATTCTTTTTGAATTATATAAACATAGTAGTCATGCTTAGCATCAAAAGGGTGAAATTCATCTTTCATTTCTTTTGGTTTTCTCCTATTGTTCTCTCTCTCTCTCTCTCTCTCTCTCTCTCTCTCTCTCTCTCTCTCTAGCTGTCTGTTTTTCTGTATAATCATTTAGCAGTTCTGAATGAGTACATGCAGAGGCCACTCTGTGTTTATAAGATTGTTTCTGAGCTCAAGTGTTTATGCACGAGGATCTTTTTTAATTTTGTATTTGCTGGAATGTATGCAATTATTGAAAAAAAATATTAAGATAAATAAAAATATGGAAGTAAAGTATTACAAAACATTTTAAAGATTCCACTTGTCACTCAAGTTGTTACTGATAAAGTTTTTTGTAATGTTGTAGAGTTAACTTGGAAAAGAACACCAAACAGTAGCATTTTTGATTGACCTGTGGACCACATTATATGTCTACAAACAAATGATCTTCTATAACCTGGCAAAAAGAGCACGGTGGTGCAGTGGTTTGCACTATCGTGTGGCGAAGATCTCATCACTAAGGTGACGATCCGGATCAGGAGTAAGGATTGATGAAAATTTAATTAGACTGCATAAGTCTGCTCTAAGAGTGTACAGCGGTACCTCAGTAGTCGAACTCACTAGAACTCGAATTTCTTAACAGTCATACCAACCAGATCGCAAATGACCTAGAACTCGATCTGAATCTCAGAAGTTGAACCGAGAATGCCGAACTATGATAACTTGTACACGCTAATAATAATAAAAATTAACAATGGGCCGTATGGCATAGTATGACTCAAGGTAGTAGTGGTGTGTGTGAGTTTATGAAAAAGGTGTCATTGGGGTTTTTTTTTAACTTTACCCTGTCAGAGCAGTGAGGTGACGCTGACACAATCCAGGCTGGCGTCAGACGTAAAATCCATTTCAGGCTTTATTTAGGCTCCAGGCAGAAGGACATGAGACGGCAGGCAAACTCATAGTCGAAGAACAGGCAGGGTAACCGAACTGTGTACAACGCCACGAAGGAACAGAATATAATCATAAACCGAATAACAAGAGAGAAGGTCAGAACCGGAAGCGAATACAGACTGGAGCGAGAATGTGCTTGGAGCGAATCCTCACGCATGCGTCCACAGCGCCGCTGCTGGGAGTAATAAAAGCGGGTGTGTGCGTGCTCGCTCCGCGCAGGAGGCTCCATGACATACACTTTGTTTGGATACATTTATTTTCTTACTTTACAAATGACTGTTTTGATAAATGTGCTTAGATGTGTTTAGTATGTGCTCTTCTTGTTTTATCCTGTTCATTTTGTGTTTAAATGCTAAAAAAAAAACAAAAAAAGAAAAACATATTTCGGGTTCATTTTTTGGGGCCGGGAACGAATGAATTGGTTTTCCATTGTTTCATATGGGGAAAATGCGATCAGAACTCGAACTTTTTAGGATTCGAACCCGCGCTCGGAACGGATTAAGTTCGAGTCCTGAGGTACCACTGTATAATAATCAGCAATAAGAATAAGGGTAATGTGCTCACCATACATTATGAACATTTCCGCAAATAGAAAGGCAGCACATTCATCCTGTATATCATGTTATATGTCAATGTGGTGGTCTCCTACTGTCATACTTTTCATATAGCTTTGTAAAGCAGCATGAATTTATACTACAAGTAGCAGTGTATTCAACACCACCTTCAGAGAGGTGCACATGTGCATGTATGTGTGTGCGGATGTACCACAGAGAGATGGATAACAGGGATGTTCAGAAGGTTGTTGGATTTGGCAAGCTGTGTTTGGCTGCAGTAGTTTCTTGGCTGCTACTCCATTTTTCTTGAAATGTGTTTCCTGCTTCAGTCAGAAAGATCATCTCCTGAAACACACACACACACACTCTCTCTCTTTTTCTCTCTCTCTCTCTGTCTACTTTGTTCCTCTCTCTTATCTCTTGTCTCCTTTTTTTTTTTTTTTGAATAAGCCACTGATATTGGCGTAATATACCCCCTCCTTGCTCATAACATTTATTTTATAATAAACCTACTTCATCACTGCACAAACACACCCAACATTTCTCAGCCTCCCCAAGCAATGTACAGTGTCAGTTTAGGAAGTTCACTGATTTGAAGAGCAGAAAATTACCTCCCCAAGGCCTTTGGAAATTACTTGATTAATTTCTTTATTTAACAAGGGAAATAATGAGGCTTAAAGATCTGAGTGTCATAAGGCTGCAGTTTTGTTAAGATTCAGCTATACATTCCGGATGCAAGAGAAAAAAATCTGACTTTTGGGGGACTTTAAGAGGAAAGTTCCAATCAGGAAAGTTGTGCCTGGTAGCTGCAATAGAGAAGCTGTGTCACTGGACTATTTAGTACACACTGCACCTAGAGAATGCTCTTTTTTTTGTCATTTTATGAAGTTTCATGGGCATCACTTAGTGGAAATGAAATGTAAAAATGTGGTAAATTATGTTTTATTAGCATTCATCACCATATGGATATGAGCTGCATGAAGAAAATTAATGAAGAAAGTCAGCATTACTGGAACTTTTGTAAATCTGCTGGAGATACACAACAGACTGATAAATGAGAACCAATGACAGTGAAGGTGGTAGAAGATTATGGAAAGATATGATAAGGAAAGATTATTGTGTTTTTGTATAAGAGTGTCCATGTATATATATATACAGTAATTGTGTGAAGGTTCTGTGGATGGCATGTTATTTCAACTCAGTTTCACAAAGGGAAACCTTTTTTGTCTATGGAGCGAACCATGTTCCATATTATATGAATGATTCATTTCATTAATAAAAAAAAATAGCAGAATTTTCCGTCCAAATATTTTACAAATTTCAAGTGAAAACTTCTTCCGCATAATGAACTATTTCTTTATTTATTTCCCTTTAAAAAACAAAAAACAAAAAAACAACTGTATGGCATGCACGATAGATTACACGGCTTATGGAGTATCAATAGTTACCATAATTTAACTATTATATCTACAGTATTTTAACTATATTGAAGCTTGTAATAGAAAGCTTAAATAAAACAAAACAACAAAACAAACTCACTGTTCAGCTTCTTGCTGTGTATCTTGCTCAGCTTTAGTTTTGTTCAGCTGAAAGCTACGTATGTATGCTCAGAGAGACGGAAAAATAGTGTGTGCATGACAGAGAGAGAGAGAGAGAGAGAGATAGAAAACCAAAATCAGATAGAATATACTACATTTCTCACTATAAACGCTCAGAAAACCCCTGACGATGCTGGCCCATTTGCTATATCTCTGCACCTTTAATATACATCTGCTTTCTGTGTTTTTCACAGCTCTGTCTTCATCTAAGGTTTTCACATTCTGACATTGTCCTTTCCTGTTCTACAGCTTGGTTTATGCTTTACACCCTTCCTCTTTCATATCACACATGCATGCTGATCCCTCACCCTTTTTCCCATCCTCATCTCAAATCTTCCATTCATCTCAACCCCTCCCCATATCATGTCAACCACAACCCTGTTTTGAAACCATCAGGATATGATTTGCTCTATTTTTCTATCCAAACAGCAGGATATGGAGAAGTATCCGGCCATAGTTCTGAACTTGGCTGGTTACTTCAGCGGGGTTGGCTTTTATGAATACCCTTGCCTTGATTTAAACTGTTTTTGTTAAAACAGCTGTAAATTCACAAACTGGGGTTATTTGGATTCGAAACGGTATTGTTGTTACATCCTCCTGTGCACTTTAACAGCCACAAGTGAATGGGCTGCAGGAGCTTTAGCTCTATCAACCACTTAACCTTCTTCGTGCCTCTTCGTATTGTTGCCAGACTTCCTGAGTCTTGCATTTTTCCCCCAATGATCACGTCCATGTATTACCAGTTGATTGCTAAAATCTCTGTCCAAACCAGTAAGTGTTCCCACTCTACATGCTGATCTTACCCACCTTTGTCGTTCACTGGACTGTCTCACCTTTGGCCTCCCTTTAAGCCTTGATGTATTCTTTTTCAATTTGGAATCAGGAATTTTATACCAGCTTTGCTCACATGGTACAAGTGATTTGTGAAAAGCAAATCGCAAGGAAAGCTTACTCATGGGCTCATGGCTGCTCTTCATGTCTTCGGTGCAAGCACATTTTGCATTCATGTCCGTGAAATCCAAAACGATGGTGAGCAACTGAGGGTGCATGTCAAGAAAATACATTTGCTGACAAGGTGCTGGGGAGCACTTCAGGTGTGTGTCTGTAAAATGTTTTACTTTTGGCAGAAAACGTGCTAGCTTCATCCGAGTGCTTTATAAAAAGCGCTTTGTGTTGGTTTTGTTTCTATGACAACAATATAAGGAACGTATATCACAACTAGCCACCATAACCATATCTCCACTAACCTCCAGCACCTTTGTGAAAAGTAAAAAAAAAAATAAATTAAAAATTCAACTCCGAATGCTCGTAGCAGCTGCACTGGGTGAAAAACAGAGCTCTCTACAGAACTGTATGTATTTCTTATCTGATCTCCTATATGGTCCCATCTGTAAAAGTGTTTCTGCATAAATAGTTCTATTTGCTGCCATATACTTTGAAAAAATTGTACAGTTGTGCCAGTATCTGGTGAGACTGATAGTATCAGTGGTGTTTATTGTTGCTGAGATATGAAAGGAAATATTCTTTAGCCACAAGCCCAATATAAACAGAGAATACTCTGTGAAATGAGGAGTGAGGATGTGAATGTTTTGGTAGGTCTGAATAATGGCTTATCATATTTAATTGTGGACCCTGATGAGGATCTTTTTCACGCTCATACTCACTCATGCACATGAGAACATGCACACACGCGCACACACACACACACTCTCTTCCTCCATGAAACAGACACACACACGTGCGCACACGCACGCATACACATGCACTTGCGCACACACACGCACGCATACACACACACAGAGACACACACACACACACACACACACACACACACACACACACACACTCTCTCTCTCTCCCTGCATGAAACAGACACACACACACACATGGGCATGCATACACAGGCATATGCGCACACACACACACATGCACAGACACACACACACACACACACACACACACACACACACACACACACACACACACACACACACACACACAC
>JAQLOM010005853.1:0-10131 GCA_030068315.1 Chrysichthys thysi
TAGCTGGCTACAGCATGGACGATGAGTTCGGTACCGTGTTATTGTTATTATTATTATTATTATTATTATTATTATTAAATTTATTTATAGGCGCCTTTCACAACACTCAGACACCACAAATTTACAAAAAATAAGAACAGACAGTATAAAACAAATACAGTAAAAATACAAGCGAGCAGAGGAGATTAAATATAATATGCAATTTTAAACAAGTGAGTCTTGAGTCTGGACTTAAAAGTATAAAAGCATGCTTCTGATGTATAGAAGTAAAGAATTCCAAAGTATTATTGACCGTGTAAGCTAATTTAGACACTGCTCCGACCTGTGTAATGTCACTAATGTTGCTGTTGGTGTGAAATTAATTGTTCTCAGCTTCAGCAAGCATTCTCTTTTTCTTTCTACTGAGTGACTTTCCCTCCTGTAGTAGTGTATCAGCCATTCAGGCTTCTTTCATCGAGAGAAATAATAGTCTTCAGTCACCTTGCCAAGTTTCAAGGGTTCAGATAATCAAGTGCCAGCACACAGCCATCAAAAGGGCATGCAGGATAACAGCCTTTACTGATGTGAGACTTGTACCTCACCTAGGTTGGCACAAGATGTCTGAACTTCTTCCACCTTGTCCATCTCATCTGCACTGATAAACTTATTGATTAAAAGTATTGACAGCCTTAAACACACACAGCATTTTTACTTATTAGCATCACTATGATGTATTACAGAATAAGCGGTCATCTTTTTATGCAACTTATTAGATAATTCTACCGCAACACTTTTACAGCTGGTTTATTGCTGTGAACCACCAATACCTTATATTATTGTGCCTTTTGCACTGTTGTTTGTTGCCCGTTTCAGACTGCAAGCTGGCATTCAAGTAAGAATTTCATTACATGACCATACGTCTCATGTCTTGAATCTTGAGCATGTTCTACACATAAACAGGAACTGTCTGGGATGTAAAATTTATTGTTGGCTGTAGAGACCTAGTATTTGGAAATGTTTACTCGTACTCAACTTTTTATTCACTGTTGAAACTTCATAATTACAGTACCAGTCAAAGTTCTCATTCATAGGTTTTTCATTATTTTAAATATATACTACAATGTAGTACAGTACTGAATATGTCAGAACTATGAAATAACGCGTATAGGTGTATGTGGGGAACAAAAACTCAATACGTTTCATATTTTAGATTCTTCAAAGTAGCCATCATTTACCTTGACAGCTTTGCACACTATTGATATTATCTTAACCAGCTTCATGAGGTCATCACTTTTCAGCTAACAGCTATGTTTTTTGGCAAGGAATTTCTTGCCTTCTTAAGGCGTTTGAGATCATGTGTTGTGTTGTGTTCGTATACAGTAAATAGCCCTATTCCACAACTCGTAGCAGTCCATGTTATTTCAAGAACTGCTTAACTACTAAGTAAAGAAAAATGACAGTCTATCGTTACGTTAAGACATGAAGTAGTAAAAGCAAAGAAAAAATTTTTGACCGGTACTGTGTATATAAAAGGTTTGCCAAGCCTCGGTACATTCTTAGAAGAACTTACAGTGATATTCCAAGGCTTTTAAACAAGGTTTAACCCCAGTTCTCTTGTAGAGTGTTTATAATGGATATTATGTATTATGTGCATGGATTATTATCTTTGTAAAGAATGATGGGCCTTGAGTAGCACACACTCCAGGGACTGCTCCTTGAGCTCAGCTTAACCCTTCATCCATCACAGGAAGTAGGCCCTGCTTGGCAAACACTCCTGTCATGGCAGATGCAATGTTTCTGGACAATTCCTTATTTTAGAAGTGCATTAAGCTATCTTACCTATGGAAGAAAATTACAGATGCTAATTTCGTAAGATCAATTTATAAAGTACACAAATGGTTCAGCAGAAAATCATTACACAGGATGATATTTTTATTATACAATATACTATATTGTTTATGAAATATGGTGCACAGCATTCTTAGCCATAGGTTGTTTTGTTTTTTCTCCTTTCTCTCTAGGTGGCGTATTTGAGAAGATGAATTTCTGAGTTTGAAGTGGGATGGAATGTGGAGAATCCATTTAATATAGGTCATGGGACCACTGTGTTTTTGAATTTGGATCATTAATAAACTTTGAATAAAACATTTTTAATACATTTATTTCATTAATTCACTGTTGTAATAAAAGCCAGTGTGTTCTATAGAATGTCTAGTGGGTTCACAAACGCATCCATACCTACTCGACTAAGGTGCATCTCACTACAGAAAATTTCCCTCTTATCATAGATGCTTCAGGAAAATGGAAACCACCCCAACTTACCCCCCCCCCCCCCACCATGAGTTCAGGTTGTTTTGCCTGCATGCTAATGGCTCTAATAGCAAAACAATTAACTTTTTTGCCTTAAATTGCATCAATACAAATCTTTGACTAAACAGCCTTGATAACTTTTAAAAAGCTCAACTGAAAGTAGATTGCGAACATTCACTAGCACTAAATATCCTATTTGTGATCCCAACCCTTGGTTTGAGTTTATAAGTAACTCATGTGAACTGGTAATCTGAGTCAAGTTCATACTGATTTGACTCAAAGCCAAATTAGCATGTATACTTGAATCAATTTATATGCCAAATACAACATCAGCATTGAGTTAGCCTATTTACATAATGTCTTCAAAGTTCTTAAAATTAGAGTTTGCTTGTTAGCAATCCCTGATTATTTAAATCTTGGCTGGAGTGCTGTGAAATGTTATGCTATCCAGTGTACCTTCTTTATAACCTATTTTATATTGAGGAATCAATTTGTTGGGTGAAGTATAACTTTTTACTGAGGTAACTTGAAAGACAGAAAATTCACAATATTGGCACTACAGCATTTAGTATTTTGTACAACTGCCCTTTAAGACAATAGCACTGATCCTTTTCTTATGATGCTGGATAAGATGGAAGAGCACTTTTAAATGAATTTAAAACCATTACTCCATATAAACTCCTAGATGTTCAAGTAGTTGGGGTGTTGTCTTTTTCAGCTCTTGACATCAGCTTTTAATGGGGTTTTGGAGTCCATGATGCCAAATGTCCTAAAATTGAAAAGCGCCACACAAAGCCATAGCCAGGTGGGGATCGGGTGGGTCGTCCACACACCTCCAGACCATTTTAAAGTCCCCATTTCTACATCAGCTCTTCTGTTGACTATAGATTTGTGAAGTGTAAATACAATATGCCTAAAAGTAGCTGTTTTACTGGGTTTAAACAAGACACAGTCGTACATTGAGACTTCCATGTAATCCAGAATTCCACAAAATCCAGACCTGTATATTTCATTTCTAATGTGACCAATAGAAGTCTATTAGCTAGCTACCACTAGCCAATGTGGTCCCCTATGTGGCCCCCACATCAAGCAGCTAGTCTGCAAGCTGACCTGGTATTAGTCATGAAGAAGCTGCTACTACCTACTATAGTTTATGAATTAACTAGTTGCCTAACAATGTACTTATCCATTTCAGATATTTTGAAATGTTTTTTTAAAGAAAGATGCATATGCTCATTAAGGACGTGCATTTCGCATTGAAGAAAACGGAAGTTTTATTTTCCTCCATTAACAGGGTGCACTGATCTTTGCTTGTGCACACACGCTAAAAAACGTCTACAAAATGAAAAAAAAAATACCCACCCCATCCACCAAGTTGGCTATGTTCCTGCCACATCATCATGCACCCACCACCTAACTTCACAGTGAGGACTGGGTTGTTTTTTGATACGACATTGACTCTTTTGTACCCAACTCATGTTAGTGTTTGTTGCTCCAGTGTAGTGTCACATCTGACCACACAACCTGGTTTTAGTTCAACTGGAAACTTTCAACAATCTCCAGGCAATTGATGCATGATGGGAGCCGTTTCTTTATTAGTTAGGTTAGGTTATTGGTTTTAAGCCACCCAAGTAGTTTGTTGGTATTGACATGTCATGTAGTCAGATTTTCAGAAACTTGTTAACCCAAATTTGCAACCAACATATGAATGTAGTCATCCGCTTGAACCATTGGGCACTTGCACATGGGCAAAATGTACATGGGTCCTCTTACACACAGCTTCATCAGAGCAATTAAATTCAGTTGTTTCCCTTATATGGAGAAAGTCATGTATATCATTATCAGGGGTACCAATAGTTCTATTAATAATGCAAAAGGTGCTCTCTTGTCAGAGCGATCTTACAAGCAGGAAGACTATGCAATGCTGCAAGCCTTCTTGACCTGGTTAGCATTTATTGCAATTATATGCAAATCTTCTGGCAAGTGTGAACACTTTTCTTTTTTAAACACTTGCATAATGATGGTTCTTTTGTCAGCACATGAGATTATTGTGTAAGGTGAATTATTTTTGGGTTAAATGTACTGCAGATTCTAAAACAGTACTGTCATGGTGGTTTCCTGGGTAGATTTTGTCTGCAGTTTGAAAGCATAATAGGCTGTTATTTTTCTTTTTGTTCGCTCAGCTCACCGGTTTATTTCACATTGCTACATTTAGAAGTTGGGTGTCTACAAATATAAAAAAATCACTCGTCTGTATTAGCAGAAAAAAAATCCAGTTTAAGTTTCTGAAGAGAGCGAGAACTGCAATACCATAAAGTCATCTCTTAGGAGATAAAATATCTATAACCATCCATGTGACTATTTTTTTTATTGCGTTTTTATTGTTTCACCATTTCTCTGTGGCTTTGGGTGTAGAGGGGGGAAAAAGCTCCATGAGGGTGTAGGGGCAAAAAGTAGTGTATTGACCACTGTTTTCTGTTTAAGCATACTGGCATTAAACCATATCATTTATGAGTCTAAAAAAAAAAAAAGTAAACCTCATACAAATGAACATTTGATGCTTGTGTGGATGAAAGAGATTTTGAGCCGAGTGGATAGAAATGGTAGCTTCGTAACACACGGGCATTGCCGTTATGGGTCTCATTGCCAAGCCTCACATCAGGGATCGATTTGGGATCCATAAGGAAGCAAACCTGGAATAACATAAATAGTGACAAGGAAATGTTCTTTAATAGCACTACTTCAAAAGGCCAAACACAGCAGTACCTCCACCTTCAGCAGTCACCTAAGCAATCAGCAAGTTTGCAGAACTGTCTGCAGTGATGGATGCGGCCTTCCTATCTACATTTGTCTTCAGGTCTACATCACAAAGGCAAATGACGTCTCTGGGATGTGCCCACGGAGGTAATTATAAGTAAGAATGCTAACATGGGCAAACCTTGACAGTGTGTAGCTCTTAGTTTGGTGAAGAATATAGCAAATTTCTTCAATACAAGAAGGCTGCATTCACAAAAATGCTGCTAAAACTCGATTACCTGCTTAATTATATGTTGAAAAAACCCAACACGGTCACAGTTCAATATCCCAAAGCACGTTCTCCTATTCTTCAGTTTTGTTCTAATTGTATTGTGATTTTAATCTGAATTAAATCCAATTATTCCAGGGTTTTACAATGTTAAACATGCACAGCACTTTTGTGTACCTCTCAGCTTCTCTTTCTTGACTCTGCAGCTGTCTGTACAACTCCTTGCTAGTTTATGCCAGTGGTGCCATTTAGTGATTTGGAAGCTTTAGACAAAATACAGGAATTGGGGGCCCCCATGCAGCCGCGCGTACTGTATTTACCTTGGTTTCTCCTCAGTTTTGCTTTGCCTCATGACAAAAATAATCCTTCTCTGTGCCAAAATTGCCCTAACCCAAAATACTGGGTAAAAAGTAGTGTATTCTCTGCACTGAACTATGGATGTACTTGTTTTATTATTATATTGGGTTTTTGTTTTTATTATTTTGGTAACCTGCTGCATTAATACAGAGTTCAGTTATGGTCACAGGGGTGTGGGTATATCAAGGGTTTTACAGCAGCTCACCCAATCAGACTTTAGAACCAAAACCCACACTGGCACAGGGAGAACATGCAGACTCTGCACAGAACGGTCCCAGGCAGCTCTCAGGTCTAAACCCAAAAGCTTCTTGCTGTGAGGCAACAGTGCTAAACACTGCACCACCTTGCTGCCCTAGAGCAGAGATATTCAGCTCAAGTTTATTTAAAGGTCTAGCTATCTAAAAATTCTTCCTTACAAAGGTTAACTAAGCAGTCAAGAGAACATAGATAAAATAATAATTAAAAAAAATCTGTCCATCTCTAGTCTGATGAGCTTACTAAAGCTAAATAATTTATAGAAATATAAGTGATTGGATACAGAGGATCTGCTACAGAAGACAAGATGGAATTGCTGGACTGTGTACATTTCTGGTACAGTACAGAGCATCCGGAAAGTATTCAAAGCGCTCCACTCTTTCCACGATATCCTATGTTATAGCCTTCTTCCCAAATAGATTAAATTCATCTTATAACTCAAAATTCAACACACAAAACCTCATAATGACAACAAGAAACAAGTTTGTTTGAAACTTTTGTACATTTATTAAAAATAAAAAAACAAAAATAAAACATTTACATACAGTAAGTATTCACAGCGTTTGCCATGGTCCTCAAAAGTGAGCTCAGGTGCATCCTGTTTCCACTGATCATCCTTCAGAAGTTTCTACAACTTAATTGCAGTCCACCTGTGGGAATTTCAGTTGATTGGGCATGATTTGGAAAAGCACACACCTTTCTATGAAAGGTCCCATAGTTCACAGTGCATGTCAGAGTACAAAGCAAGACATGAAGTCCAATGAATTGTCTGTAGACCTCCGAGACAGGACTGTATCGAGGCACAGATCAGGGCTGCAGAAAAATTGCTGCAGCATTGAAGATCCCAGTGAGCACACTGGCCTCCATCATCTGTAAATGGAAGAAGTTTGGAACCACCAGGACTCTTCCTAGAGCTGGCCGCCTGTCCACTCTGAGCGATCAGGGTAGAAGGGCCTTAGTCAGGGAGGTGAGCAAGAACCCGATGGTCACTCTGACAGAGCTCCAGCATTGCTCTGTGGAGAGAGGAGAACCTTCCAGAAGGACAAACATTTTTGCAGCACTCCACCAATCAGGCCTGTATTGTAGAGTGGCCAGACGGAAGCCACTCCTCAGTAAAAGGCACATGACAGCATGCCTAGAGTTTGCCAAAAGGCACCTGGAAGATTGAACTGATTGATCAAAGATTGAACTCTTTGGCCTGAATGCCAAATGTTATGTCTGGAGGAAACCAGGCACTGGTCATCACCTGGCTAATACCATCCCTACAGTGAAGCATGGTGGTGGCAGCATCATGCTGTGAGGATGGTTTTCAACAGCAGGAACCTGGAGACCAGTCAGGGTCAAGGAAAAGATGAATGCAGCAATGTACAGAGACATCCTTGGTGATGATAACCTTCTTCAGAGTGCTCTGGACCACGGACTGGGGCGAAGGTTCATCTTCCAACAGGACAACGACCTTAAGCACACAGCCAAGATAACAAAGCAGTGGCTTCAGGACAACTCTGTGAATGTCCTTGAGTGGCCCAGCCAGAGGCCAGATTTGAACCCGGTTGAACATCTCTGGAGAGATCTGAAAATAGCTGTGCACCGACGCTCCCCATCCAACCTGATGGAGCTTGAGAGGTTCTGCAAAGAAGAATGGGGGAAACTGCTCAAAAACAGGTGTGCCAAGCTTGTAGCATCATATTCAAAACGACTTGAGGTTGTAATCGCTGCCAAAGGTGCTTCAACATGGTATTGAGCAAGCGCTGTGAATACTTATGTAAATGTTACATTTTTGTTTTTTATTTTTAAGAAATATGCAAAGGTTTCAAACACACTTGCTTCACTTTGTCATTATGGGATATTGTGTAGAAATTTGAGGTAAAAGATGAATTTAATCTATTTGGAAATAAGGCTGTAACATAGGATATTGTGGAAAAAGTGGAGCGCTGTGAATACTTTCCAGATGAACTGTATATGGATTATATTGTCAAGTCTAAAGGGTTTATTTTTCCAACATTTAGCAGATACACTTATCCAGAGTGCCTTTAAAGATGTGCTTTGTAGTCTCTTTTAAAAACACTGTCTGGATTGTGTGGTTAGTGGTTAGTTTTGTATATGTTAGTAAGCTCTTAAATTATACCTAAATGCAATTATTTGTTGTCGTTGTTTTTTTAAGGCCCCAGATATTGGCAATTTGGTGAAATTTATATCAATTTATCTCTTATTTACTTCTTGTTACACTCATTATTATGGATGCTAGGTAAATATAATAAAGCTGGACAACTTACATCTTTGAATGTAAACCTTTTTTAAAGGTGAACTTTTTATAATTGGAAGTCCACAAGCTGTATTACTGATTACAGGGCTTAAAATAAATTGAAACATTTTGTAAAAGTCTTGTGTAAAACTTGTGACTATAACATATCCATTCAAATAAAACATTTATTGTTGTATTTCCATCATTACACTTTAGGCTACATTTTAACATGCCTATGCAGTACAACAAAGCTATAAACCATTAGTTATATCAGGAAATACTCCAGCATTAAAACAATCAAAACGTGCCAAACTAGGTTTTACTCTTTGAGCAAATAGGAGTCTCGGTAATTAAAATGTGATCTCAAATGCCAATGTTTAAATACATTTTAACATGTTTGACATTTGACATGTTCTACATTTCTACATTTTTCCATGTGTGCATGTAACACAAAATCTTAAATGAAAAACTTGCACACTGACATTCATATCAGATCTTGTAAGCAAAAATGACTTGGCACTAAAATCAAACTCATAATTGTGATTACATGCAAATCTTTATACTTGGTATTTTAAGCTTGCCTAAATGTTATTATAAGCTGCAGCTGCTATGTATAAGAAAGGTTAATGCTAAAGGTTCTAAGCAGGTTTTCATTTTCTCTGAGAATTTCCATTTAAAAAACAAAAATCAAAATGCTTGTAAGGCATTTTTCCACAAAAAGAAGTTGAAATCAGTAGGGTTTTTTAGCATGTGAGGCCTTTATGTATACTCAGAATAGCACCATGTACTCTCCTGAAATTTCCCACATAATGTTCCACATAAGACTAATCCTAAACTTTGCAGTTAATTTATGAAATACACTAATCACTCTTCATTTGGTTCCTGTGTGCCTTCTGTCTCAGCTCCTGCTTCCTCCAACATCTTCTTATAGTTGCTTTTAAAGAACCCAGCCTAGATAAAGGTCAAGCAACATATTGTTGAGCCCATAATATCAGAACGTTTTCAGAGAATTTATGTCCTGAACATTAAAAACATGAAACAATTTGGAGAAAAACTGATGACCTCTGTACCGACCTTGTACAGACCAGCAGTAATAAGAGCCAAAAGCACAAGACCTCCAACAACACCTCCAATTGTCTCCTTAAGTGGGAATGTCTCCTCATACACCTCCACCTGGGTATTAATCTGCACACACAGATTCAATAACAAGTCACACTTGCAAGTTAATTCCGAATCTCAGAAATGATTTTTTAAATATATATATAAAATTGCTCACAAAGGGATTTATTACTGTGTGGAATTATGTTCCAAAAAATATCCAATTTTATGTAGCCACTAGAAACTGAGGCTGGCATGATGGCGTAATGGGTAGGTTACGTGTACCTGTACTTACCTTATAATGCCATAAAAGAAACAATCCACTAAGAATAATTTCCATATTAATCTGTATAATTAACATGTAGTCTTCAGTGGCTTACAATATTTATTTTGTAATGAAATTCTGAGATTACTGTTTTTAGTTTTCACTGACATTTTGCTCTATTTTCACTTTGGTTACCCACACTACCAATCGACTGCCAAAAGTAGTAACATTTGTTGATTCTAATGCCAGCATTACAAGTTTCTCCATTTAGTAACTGATGAACTACAAATAGCATGTATGAGTATAAACAGGTAAAGCATACGGTCTATAGGATCTTAACCACTTGATATACCTTGCCAATAGGTGCAGTGTTGAGAGAATCAGAAGAGAAATAGATATAAGTTGTTTTGTTGTAGTCCAGTGTTGCTGTACTGACCAACTCAAAAACTGCTGAACTTTGTCCTGTCTAAAAGGGAGAAGGTGTACATGGATGATTAATGGTACAGAGATATACAACCCCGAGTCCAAAAAAGTTGGGACAAAGTACAAATTGTAAATAAAAACGGAATGCAATGATGTGGAAGTGTCAAAATTCCATAC
>JAQLOM010005934.1:0-10129 GCA_030068315.1 Chrysichthys thysi
GTGTGTGTGTGTGTGTGTGTGTGTGTGTGTGTGTGTGTGTGTGTGTGTGTGTGTGTGTGTGTTAGAGCATGGATACCTGACCCGGGCCCAACGGGACCCAACAGGTCGGGCCGGGTTTGGACAAATATTTCGCAATGTTACTCTGGTTCGGTCACAATTTTCAACTAAATTTTTCTTGTCCTGTGTGCGTTTGTGATCTGTGACAGCAATCATTGAGAGTGTCTTTTCTTTTAACAGTTGTTTAATAAAGGCAGGATACACAAGCTACACAAGGATACACAGTGTTTGTTTTTTACCTAAGCCAGTATCATAAATAATCACTTAGCAGCGCCTGTTTCGGCCAAACATTAAAATTCCAATCGGGTTCAGACAGAAACATATAAATGCATGTCGGGTTCGGTCATGCTCTCGTTCTAATGGGTTATCGTTTCCAGAGTAACGGCTCATTCCTAGGGACTTGTGCTGAGGACACACAAACATCTCAGATTTAAAAATAACAATAATAATAAAAAAAAGACTAATAATAATAAGTGGCTTTTTTTTTTTTAAATAAAGTGCCTTATTCATCAGAGAAAACCGCAAAGGATTTCTGTAAATAGATGTTTATTTAAAAAGTTTTTGGAAGGAGTCTCCTGTGTCAGAGGTCAAGCTGAAACATTAAGGTTTTCCAACACTGCAACGTCTCGAGGAAGTCTCTTTTTGCAGTTTCTCTATAACAAGACAAGCCTTATTTATTTATTTATTTATTTATTTATTTATTTATTTATTTATTTATTTATTTTAAGCTTATTAACTTCCAGAGAGAAAAGAAAAGAGGGATGATGGACAGACTGTTTATAGCTCCTATAACATAAGTGAGAACAGGATCTGACTTGTTTTGTGTACCTCCTGAACTGCTTAATGTCTTATTTTCTGATTTCTTTATTTAGGAACCAAAGAGGAGCTCGAGCAGCTGACAGTTGAAATCAAGAAAAATGCCAATGTGGTGCGGACCAAACTCAAAAGTGAGCCTGTGTGTGTGACTGAGAGAGACCGAGAGTGCTTTAATACAACCATGGTTCAAATCCCTTCTTGGTAGTTTGTCCATATAATGAGTGTCATTGTGCATCCATTGCAGAAGTCTTTCACAGGAGTACATTAGGCAATTCTTCAGGCCCAATTTATGTTTCCTACAAACATCAGCATGCATTGTGGGTGATCTGTACCAGGCAACATTGTTTGGACAGTGAAATAATGTCTATAGAACATATTTGTAATGGACAAAGGCATAAAAATACATTTCAGCACAAATGCACTCCATGCCATCCTGAGGCATGATGTAATATTTTCTCTTCTTTTCGTCCTCAGCTATGCAGCAGAGCTTGCCTCCCGAAGACCAAGCCAACCGGGCCTCAATGGACGAGCGCATCCAGAGAACCCAGGTGGAGACTCTTGTCTTCTAAGAAGTCTTTTGGATCAGTTTTTTTATTTTTTAAGGTCCAACAAACATAGACTTTGGTTCAGGGCCTTGCTTTGTTACTAATTAGTAATAAAACTCTGCTAAAACGACTGGTGGAAAACAGGGAAGTCACAGTTCGGCGCTGACGAGAAACTCTGCGGGCGTTTTATGGCCACTGCGTGTACGAATATAAATACAAAATTTTGAGAATAAAGTTGGGGGAAAGAAAATTCAACATGAGTGATGTTACAAAATAAGTCAGAATTTTTCACCACAACCGTGACATTTTTTCAAAATGTGACGACTTTGTCCTTGAAATGTTGCAACTTTATTTTTTCTCATAAAATCAGACATTCCAGCGTTGTCCCCCCTCCCCCTCCCCAATGCATTACTTATTCCTCGAAATATCTCGACTCTGTTTTTTGTACCGCAAGACTTCGAGACTAAAGTCGTAGTAATTTGAGAACGGTGACCTAAAAACACAAACAAATATTAGTTCTATTTTATTGATTTGTTACATTTGAACCTTTCTGCCCTTCCCAAACACATCTATTGCCCTTTATTCCCGTATTTTATTGAAGAATTAAATCTACGACAACACTGACGTGATGGAAATGTGATTTAAGCACATTTTCAACAAGTCTTAAGCTTTGGATAACCAGGCCGTATGCTCTCAGTTCTCATTGTTTGACATCAGAGTTGTATTAAAATATATATATATAATTTTTTTTTTAAATGAAGCAGGGTTTTAAAGTCACCAAATGAATCAGGTTTGGATTAATGATGCCACTGGGATTAAACTGTTAACTGCCATGGCAAAATAAAACATGGGGGTTTTTGCTTTTGGAAAGATACAGGTGGATTTGCTGTGCTAAACTGCCTCCCATCCAGGGTGTATGCCCGCCTTGCGCTCAGAGATTCCAGCTCAATCACGACCCTGACCAGAAACGAAAAAAAAAACGCTTGTTGAGCATGGACGCAAACACGGATTTTGAGATGCGAACATTTTTCTTTAAAGCAATGCTATTTCCTGTGTTTGAGTGTTAAAAAGGAAGCCTGAAACTGTTCCAGATAATGTGCAGTTTATCGGAAAACAGCCGGTGGTGTTGTGTAACGGACGTTGACTGTGTTGTGTTTGTGTGTCTTTCTCTTTCTCTCTGTAGTACTCCGTGTTGTCTCGCAAGTTTGTAGAGGTCATGACCGAGTACAATGACACGCAAGTCTCCTTCAGAGAGCGTAGCAAGAGCAGGATCCAGAGACAGCTGGAGATCAGTGAGACACACACACACACACACACACACACAAATTCTCTTTGAAGAGATCATTATCTCACTTGTATGCATGTGCATGTAATGTTTCTCCTCACCAGACATACCAACAATGTATGTTGGTGTGTATAATGCTAGTACCGATCAATGTGTGTGTCTGTCTGTATCCTCCATCACATGCAATACTTCTCTAGTATTTGTCATATTTCTCACTGTAAGCAGACACGCACACACACACACACGCACACACTCATCACTAACTACTAGCATTCGGCCATTCCAGTCAGCTGCTGGAATACATTAAAAGTGGGATTTGGACTTAGAGCATTGTCAGACCACAATTTCTAAGCGTTCTCCATAACGTAGCAACAGAATACAGCCAAGAATGCCAATGTCAAGAATCCGAAAGAGCAAAATGAGCTGCGCTGTCTGCATGGGAGGGGCAGCTCTCTCTCTTCCCTGTCAATCACAGCGACACTAGCCAATGGTCATGTACGAGGAACAGAGGGGATAGCACTTTCTTCTGAGGGTCCAGCTTAACCGAGATGCAGTGGTTAGCGTAATGTGTTTTCGAGGAAGTTGGTGCGATGGGGAAGAGTGAGCTAATGGCTAATGAGAAAATGGTGGGGGGAGGCATTCTACCATTCAGGGAAATAAATAAACTGAATCTGGATGTATAAACAAACCACGGAGTACTTCAGAAAGCTTTAGGTCGGCCAAGGTGCTTTGTGTCGGCTTGTGCTGTTGTTGTGGCCTGTATGTAATATACTTTCCTTTATCTGTGTAATATTTTCTTTATTTACATATTTTTGGTGGGACTCTTAATTAGCCCAGAGTTTCAGCAATATTATTAATTTCTGAAAAAGCCCAGAGTGAGTGGATGAGGATTTCCGCACTGACATTAATTAATGGTATCGATATCGATAGATATTGTTTCAAATTAATAAACTGGCTCAAAATATGATGTGTCTACACGGGGCCCTTTTGCGAGTCAGGTTATTGTCATGTCCCAGCAGGAGCTTCTTAATTAGGTCCTCCTTCAGCACACGACACATGAGACTAGCCTTTCTGTCACCAGAGACCGTGTTGTAGGCGTTTCCTCGGCAACGCAAGACTGAAGAGTCACAGTCCTCGCCACAGCGGGCTGAGAGAGGGGTCATGTGACTCCGGTTGTATTTACGCTGTCGGTCTGGGTGGTGGTGTTGAAGGTGTGTCATACCTGTGATTAATACCAGCTCCGTAGATTGCAGTATCGATCCTATAAGGCAAAGTGCATCGTTAGAGAAGAAAAAAGTAGTGAGAAAGTATTGGAAAATGTTAATTCAAATAAATACAAACAGCTGTGGATCGATATGAGAAATGTAATATTCAATATTGTATATGGTGTTAAAAAAAAAAAAAAAAAAAAAAAAAAAAAAAAACTTTTCTACACTGAAATCTAGACATGATGTCTCATTTGGAAGTCTTGTGAAGTTGTAACACTGACATGAGATGCCAGCGTTCCTTAGTATGGCAATTTGTTTTTATATTATTATTATTTTCAACACATCTGGGGGAATCTTGATATCCGCAATGATACTGTCTTGCACTGTTGTACGAGGTGAGCTAGCTGAATTGTTTGCATCCATATTCCCCTGTTGCCTAGCAACTGTGAGCCCATGACCTTCGATCGTTAGCTGAGTTGAAAGGGCTGTAAATTTATTAGTGTTGTACACCTCAAGATCCGACACAATACGATGATACGAGATGATTTCAGTTAATAACGTAACGTTTTACGATCCCACTAAACCCATTACCGTACGAAAAGGTCCGGTTAACAGTATCTGACTATTTATATGCAAATGCTAATAACATAAAGAAGGTGTAAAGGCATCAGCGTTATGAGGAAATCTCTTTGCTCTTATATTAAATTATTCACGCTTCAATTTAAAACAAATGAGCTATTTTTGACACACCAGGTTCCTGTCCTTTTTGGTAGTAATCAGGGTTTTATGATTGATTTGAAATCGATTTATTTAAATCAACGCATAACCCCCAGATCATCACATTGCTATGGGTTTAATTTATACCAGGTTGTTCACTTGATGTCTATTGCAGAGACCAACATATTAATATATTGGTATATTAAATCGTTTATTACGTCTAAAGTCTTCTGAGAAATGTGTTTTAGTCTACATTTTTCCCCATTTTTATAATTTTTTTTTTTAACCATTTGTTACTAGGTAGTCCCTGTAACATGACCCACCCTGGAGGTGAACACACACACACGTTCTTCGGTCAAGCTTTTTTTAAAATTTTTTAAGATCAACATCTATTTGGGGGTTTTAACAAGGGGGGAAGTTTGTAGCTAACTGACATTCGGAGAACAATAAACTACAGCGTATTCATCTTCAGTGAAAGGATGGACTGATATTTGGATTTGATTCAACCCTGACTTTCGTAGTAATTAGTCAATAATTTTGATTAATTCCCCAAAAGCGCTGGATATCACAGGATCATGTGTGTACATATGATGCGAGTAGATATTATGTAGATCAGCGATTCCCAACCGCTGTGCCGTGGCACATTAGTGTGCCGTGAAAAATGATCCTAAATTTCTCCTAATTGGTCTGAAAACGATTATTTACTGCAAATAATTCGTCTTCGTTCATCTGCACGAGCGTGACGGGCAGAACAATTAAATACTCTCCCAGTACGTGGAAGAAGAAGGCTGATTAATCTGTGCATCTACCTATTGCTTATGCTTTTTGCGCCGTTTTCGTTTGGTGGCGTGCCGTCGGATTTTTCTAACGCACAATATGTGCCGTGGCTCAAAAAAGGCTGGGAAACACTGGTGTAGATAAACAGGAGCTGTGAGCATCCTGGTCCCTCATGTCCCCACTGTTTCTCCCAGCAATCCTCTCTCCCTCGTTCCTCTCCCGTCCCCGGAGTGGAACCGAAAACCTTCCCAGTGGGACCAGCATGGAGCTTTAGGCGAATATTGTGTGTTTATCACTTGGATCATGCTGGTTTAGGTTGTCTCATGTTCTCTAGGTGTTGGAAACAGTGGATGGAAAGACAAAATTAAGAGAATTTCTTCCTATCCTCCCCGCGTGTGTCTGTGTGAGCGTTTGAGTGTGTGTCTGTGTACACACATGGTCAAATACGTACAGGTTTCAGTCATGCTATTGTTTTACCACTTGACTTTCTGCTTCTCCCAGCTGAATAAACACATGTCCTGCAGGGTCATGTTTCTCTCTCACACACACACATACAAAACACACTCATACAAAAATGAATATAAACATCAGGAATTACATACAATCACATTTTATATCACGCACACAAACAGTGTGTGTAAATATCAGAGATGGTGTATAAATCAGAGTTGTTCTTGTGTGTGCTCTTGCAGCTGGAAAGAGGACCACCAACGAGGAACTGGAGGACATGCTGGAGAGTGGGAACCCCTCCATTTTCACCTCGGATGTGAGTCTGAAGAGCTGGAGTTCTTGAATGTTCTAGAACTATTAAAACGATGTGATGGCAAGGTTAGAAGTTTACGCACGGTCATGATGGACAAGAATGTCCTGGTAATCTTGGGCTTTTGGTGATTTTTTCATTGAACCGTTTTCTTTTTTGTTTTCTGAGGAAGCGTGATTGTACCGCATACATGTTTAATAGGAAAAAAAATTGAAAAAGCATTTGGTGCACAAGTTTGAATTTAATTTTTGTGTTTTCTGGAATCAGCACAGGATCAAGATCATGTATTGAGGGTCAAAAGTTTACATGCATCCACTTAGATTATCAACTCCATAGTGCTGAAAGTTCCAAAAATGTCTTTAAACTTGCCAAGGCCTCTTAACTTCCTGGTCGTGATCATGATTGAGTACAACTGGTACAGCTTCTTTGTGCACAATATAAAAAGGGTTTTGTTTGTTTTTTAAAAATGGGATGTATAGCAACATTGTGAAGGTCTGGAAGAAGACCCAAACTGTCACCTTCAGCTTGGAGGAAACGGGTGTGGATGGTCAAACATCCCAGGAACCATCAAGACACAGGCCTGCTATGAACTGGAAGCTGCCGGAACACTTTCTATAGTCAAGCAGTCTTTATATCGCCATGGACTGAGAGGCTGCTGTTCAAGAAAGAAGCTCCTGCTCCAAAATCCACACCTTTAAAGTTGCAAGCAAGTTTGCAGTTGACCACATGGACCGTCTGGGGAAAGTTTTATGGTCAAATGAGATGAGCGTCGTGGTCAGATTAGATTAAAAAAAGATCGAAGATTGTTTGGCCACAATGATCAGAGGTACAGGGGAATGTTTGTACCAGGTGTTAAGCATGGTGGTGGTAGCAACATCACGCTTTGGGGCTGTTTGGCTGCCAGTGGAATTGGTGCAATGCATAAAGTGGACGTCACACTACCCTGCCGTTGATCGTTTTCCCATAACGGCGTGCTTTGTCGTAATTTTACTGATCCACCTCCTCTCCCTCCTCAGATCATCTCGGACTCGCAGATCACCCGGCAAGCACTGAACGAGATTCAGTCACGGCACAAAGACATCATACGGCTCGAGTCCAGCATCAAAGAGCTCCATGACATGTTTATGGACATGGCTATGATCGTAGAGACGCAGGTGGGGCTTCGGTTTCATCAGTGAAGATGAATGTTAATGTATTGTTTTTATTTAGTAATCCTGGTGTTTTGAATGAGGGGCTATATAGGATATTTTTTACGGTTTAAAATGACATGCATTAAAGGTGCCTCAGGTTAGATTTGTGGAAAATGGGGCTCTACTGGTTAAATGGGTGGATAACAGTAAGATTCGAATGATGATTTTCAGTCAATGAACCCACCCCCAATTCCACCCATGCTCCGCCCTCAAAACCTCAACTTGAGTTGGCACGCTAACTAGAGTTACCATTAGCAATGACCGACATGACATCACTTACAACTGCACTCTTCAGCTGCTTCAAAGCGAGGTGGCACGGTGGTGTGGTGATTAGCGCTGTCGCCTCACAGCAAGAAGGTCCTGGGTTCGATCCCCAGGGTCAACCTCGGTGCCTTTCTGTGTGGAGTTTGCATGTTCTCCCCGTGTCCGTGTGGGTTTCCTCAGGGTACTCCGGTTTCCTCCCACGGTCCAAAGACATGCACAGAGGGGATTAGGCTAATCGGTGACTCTAAATTGGCCGTAGGTGTGAATGTGAAAGTGTGTCTGTCTCTGTGTGTCGCCCTGCGCTGGATTGGTGACCTACCCAGGGTGTAACCCCGCCTGTCTCTCGCCTGAAGTCGGTTGGGATTGGCTCCAGCTTCCCCCTGTGACCCTGAACAGGATTAAGCAGCAGTCAGTAAGTGAGTGAGTGAACTGCTTCAAAGCCAACATACATGACCACATGATTTGGTCATGTATCACAGGAGTCTAATCCAGATATAAACAACAACAAAAAAAATGCTGGACCAGAAGGCAGGTTTCCAAACTGTTTTGTTTTGTTATTTCCCCCCGCTGTGTAATAAACTTGTTCTGAAATAATGGCTTAAACTATATGTTTGTCATTTCTACACAATTTTCCAGTACGATTTTTATTTGTACCAGTAAGAAATGAAATATTGCTTGTTGCACCTTTTTAAAATTACATTTTTTTTATTGTGTCCACATGTATGTGTCCATAAAATTAATACAGTTTCCTAGTTTAAGCAGCACAAAGTGTGATTAAAGAAACGAGTGTAACTTTAGGTGGCTAAAAGTGTCGTACATGTGGATTTTTAAAAAAACTTTTTTCTTTACATGTTATCAATGTTTGTTCATGTCTTTACAGGGTGAAATGATCGACAACATCGAGAGCAATGTGAGGAACGCAGTGGAGTACGTAGGCAAAGCTAATGAGGAGGTGAAAAAGGCTGTGAGGTACCAGAAGAGCGCCCGCCGGGTACGGAAACACAAGCACGTGTATCCCCCTTCACTTCACCGTGCTTTCTGCTAACCTTTAATCACACAGATTCAAACACGTCTGAACATACTGTACCTTCAGGGTGAATTTTATTATTGTTTCAACCTGCACACAAACTGCTTTTACCTTCCTCTTCTCAAGTTAAAGCAGATACGACTCGGATCACTGACCGCGCATGTGTTATACACATACGGTTATACAGTGCGTAACGATGTTCAAAACGCACACATTATTGTTCTCGTGGATAAAATATAAAGACTGCATTCCATATATCCCATAATTCTGTTCTCCATGTGAGAAGACTGAACCATTTTGGTTTTTTCGCAGATCTCAGCCAACAAAAAATGTCCATATGTGGAACCTGGTCACCGTGTGCGTGTGCGTGTGTGTGTGTGTGTGTGTGTGTGTGTGTGTGTATAACGCAGGCATGTGGGCGTGGTCACAAACATGGGATCGACACTCTCATTTGCATGGCTGGACTTCTAGGCCTTTACCCGCTAGCTAAGATTTGCTAACCTGGTAGGATTTAATATTTAGAGAATTCCTGAATTAACTAAAGATATGTTTTAGGTCATAAGTATTTCTGACCCTTTCCCCTAAAGCTAATCAACAACTAGGATTTTGTTGTTAAATATATTTGTCATACATGTTGATAATCCTCCCTACCTGTGATTGCTTCCTAGCTAACATGAGCTAACCTGACAGAATTTTATAATTAAGTAAAAATTTCATGTCCTCCACTTAAATCTTCGTAATCCTGAGTGCTAATACGAGTCAGTTGGCTAACACGAGCTAATCTGGTAAGACTGCTGGAGGTAATCCCTTTATATCGTATTCGTATTCATAAATGACCAGAGTGTTTTTCTGCTAATTATACGTAGCTATCTGGCAAGCCTAAGCTAAACCTGAGAGGATTTCTTAAACATTTTGAGTTGTATTCATGAATATCGGTCATTTCGTGTGAATTCTAGCTGGTTGGCTAACGTGAGGTAACGCAGCAAACGGTAGCCCAGACATGTTTATAAATGTTCATGATCCTCACTGCTAATGCGTCCCAGCTAGCTCATCAAATGTAACCGGACTGGATTTCTTGACTAAAGATGATTTTACGTCATATTCATAAATGCTTATAATACTAACAGATACTGCCAACCAAAGATTCTAGAGCGGAGCAAGATGGATCAGTTACGCAATAGGCAGAAGTTTCCCCTGAACCACCGTGGACACCATTTTGATAACCCACCATAACTTCTGTTTCGGCAAACAACGGCTAGCGCCACCTCTTAGAAAACATACTCTAAACTGTCCAAAGTTCTTCAAGCAGTCATGAGGAGGTTAACTGTTGTCAATACTATCTGAGAGAACAAATCGATGTCTGAAGTGAAACGCAATCCATGATGTTAATCGATATCCGAGGCTTCAATCAAATGGAGCTGATTTTGCAGTGTAGCTGCATGGAGTTGAACTTACCTCAATTGGGCTCCAATTATTGAGAAAA
>JAQLOM010005967.1:0-10128 GCA_030068315.1 Chrysichthys thysi
AACACCCGGGATTTTTAAACTTTCGTACCGGACATTCTGGCTAATGGATTATGTATTCAGACCAGCGGATTTTGTCCCTTGCATCTGATATCAGCTGTATATATTAAGCCTATTCATGGATCGAGTCCTTGTCATAGTGAAGGGGCTTGTGTACAATACTTTGTTGAACCTCAGGGCTAAATCCACAGGAGCTTAATGCTCGCTGTAGGGCCTTTGTTTGTAGGTTAACAGGACCCGCCCTTGGAGCCAGGCCTGGTGGTGATGTCCGTAAGCAAGCTCCACCAACATAACCCAGGCAGGCACAAAATGGTGAACTGGAGCCTTATTGTGCATTGAACGGGAGTCGGGAAGGGATGTTACCTATAATGGGTAGAATATATACCCAGCGACGGCCCTGTGATCCTCCTGAACCGTTTGATGGTGTCAAGGGAGACCCATGGGACTTTATCCAACAATTATGCACCCATGTGACAGACACTCTGTTGATGGAATAGGTTCTGTTAAATGAAACCCTAAAAATTGGCTACTCCTCAAGAAAAGTCACAGTGTGTACCATGGTTTATTTAAAAAAAATCATACGCAGGATGATCAAAAAATAATAATAAAAAATCGGAACTACAGGAGGAAGTATGGAAGGCATCCACCATCACGTCCGTCAATTCGTGCATGGCACAAGAAATTTACCGAGGCAGGGACAGTGTTGGATGAAGAGAGATTTGGACGACCAAAATTATCTGAGGAAAACATGGATCCTGATGTGCTTCGTGCAACTACTGGTGCCCGTATAGTGGCGTATTAAATGAGGCAAAAACAACTTCAATACCTATCCCTGTGTAATAATTACCCCAGATTTATTTTTTCATTTGCTTTTGTAAAAAAATTCTGTGAAGACTTTATGCACACCCTGTATTTGTACCCGTCCTGATTTAGACTATTTTTGCATGCTTGTCACATAAACGTTTCAGTGCTTCGGACTAAATTTAACATAAGACAAACACAAAATACATTTATTAAATGTTTTCATTTATTAAAGGATGATATGTTGTGGCGTAGGCACAGTGTCGCGAGCGGGGGTGGGGGTGCCGTTAAAATGTTGCGAGCGGGGGTGGGGTGTGTGTGTGTGTGGGGGGTGGCTTCAGTGACAAAATGTTCCGGGGTTGGGGGATTGGGGGGGAGTTAAAGGCTCATATTTAGAGTGAGTCCAGGGGTGGGCACGGCACCCTAAAGCCCGCCCCTGGCACCAGGCCTGTTTTCCAGCCATTTGAAGTAAGCTTAAAGGTCTTAACATGTATCACACTGTGCTGCAATCAAAACAACATTTTTTAGGTGATCAGAAAGTAAGTTATTGAAATATATCAATTTGGAAACTGTCTTAGAAAGTAAGACCAGATCAGGACACCACAGTGAGAGCCTTTATCTCCAAAAGAAAAACAATTTAGGAACCGTGGTGGCAACAGACGTGACCAGAGGGCATCAAGGATTGGTGTACATTTGTAAACCAAACGCAGCGTTCCACAATAAGATGATGTAGGGGTGCTTTGATGCTTCAGGGTCTGGATGCCTTGCCATAATTGATGGAGTCATGAATTCTGCTCTCTCCCTGAAAACCCTAAAAGAGAAGCAACATGCAATGATTAGAAGCACAAGAACCAGTCCACATATAAATGCCTCAAAAGAAACTAAATTAAAGTTTTGTGGTTTGGACAAAAACCTGACTTGAACCCAATTGAAATCCTGTGGTAGGACCTTAAATGCCCATGCTCGAGAGCAATCCAAGGTAGCTGAGCAGTTCTGCAAAGACAACTGAGCCAAACATTCTCCACAGCGATGTGATCCCCAGCGACTGGAAGTGTTTAGTTGCAGTTGTTGTTGCTACAACTAGAACAACCAGTTATTACATTTAGGGGGGCAGTTACCGTACCTTTTCCCATGGGTGATATAGGTGTGGCATAACCTATTCCTTAAATTTAAAATCTGTTCTTTGTGTTTCTTCATGCCCTCCTTGTCCTATACAACATGTTGTATGAGGATCTGGAACCCTCTAGTGTGACAGACAAATATGTAGAAATAGAAGAAATCGTGAGGCCTCAGGCTGGTGTGGGTATACTCATCAGTCCCAGGCTGAGGGCCTCACAGTAGGAGTCTTTCCCTGTGGAGAAGCGGGATGTCTCCATGAGGCTGTATCAGGAAACTCTCCCCGTAGTGTTTACATATGCACCAAATGACAGTTCAGTGTATTCAGCCATTTGGGTGAAGCTGGAGCATGTGGTACCATGGGGGTACCTCCTACAGCCTCCATAGTGCTTCTGGGAAATTTCAGTGCTCATGTTGGGAATAATGGAGATGCTTGGAGGGGCATGATTGGGAAAAACTACCTACCAGATCTGAATCCATGTAGGGAAATGTTATAAGACTTCTGGGCAAGACAACATTGTAAATAAAAATACTTTGTTCATGCACGTATCAAGTGTACTTGTTAGCAGGGCACTTTGGGTAAAAGGTCAGTGATCATGGCTTAGGCACTGGTGGAGTTTGGAGAGTCTAGAGAGACTTATAGGTGGCCCTAAATATTTTGTTTCAAACTGTTCAGGGTCTCAGGATGGGTAGATGAGACGACGAACCCTAGGGGAGAGGCCATTCATCTGGGGCTCGAACCCAGGACCTTCTCGCTGTGAGGTGACAGTGCTAACCACTTAGCCACCCTGAAGAAGAAGTTTAAGCTGTGTTGTCTCATGCACATTGCATTATTGATAACCAAATCAGACCCTTTAAAGCAAAACCTATTAACCAACTAATGACGTCTAGGAATGCTGATGTGGAGCAGAATGAAAGATGACCTAAGCCTCATAGCATCGCAGCTATAAAAATATATTAAACGGTCAAAAAATATCATTACAGGCCTCATATTTTCTTAATTATATGTGCAGAGTTTAGGCATTCATGGGATGTGCCTTAGTTTGACACAGTTATATAGTCTATCATTTGATTTTTGGTTATATAATACAATTTTGTGCTTTTGTTAAAGTCTGAAATTCATCCTCAGGTACTTAAATAAGTGTCGAATGTCTATTTGAATATGTACATTTTTATTCATTTACATTTAATCATTTGGTACATGCTTTTATTCAACAGGAAAAAAAAAAGCTGGCCAAAAACAAGAACAAGAGACTTGTGGGAAGAACAAATAGTCACAACTAATACAAAAACCCACAATCAGAGTCACCGTGAGACACAGATAGAGCTAAATATGAGGGTTGGAGTACATGTTCCAAACACTAGTCACGAAGCAGTCAGTCAAGGTGTGCGTGATGCAATCGTACAATGCGAAGGGGACTGACTTGCACGGATTGCAAAGTAACACACGTAATCCTGAGCAACATGGGTTATCGATCTCCTCAACAGGTCACGCGATCGGAAAATAGAACACGCTGTGTCGACAGAAAAGCAAACGCAAACGCAGAGACTAGATCAGTGTTTACCCGAGTCGAACTGTATTTCGGAGGTTTACCACAATTTGCTTCCGTACATCCTTCTGGAACATTCAAAATAAATACAAGTGGCAGACGAAGCCTGTGTCCTAAGTATTGTTAGAACTTTCCATGGGTATATAATGGATTTTAATACGACGTACTTTAGTCTGACATGCGTCCATGTCATTTTTGCATGGAAAAAAACCCAAAAAACAAAAACGCTAATGAATTACATCTCTTGGCCTTCTGTGACTACAACGGTCTCCTCTTTTACTGTCCCATTCCATCAAGTTGTCATATGTATCAGCAAAAGCTGTCGCCTGTACAAAATATGTGTCGTGTCAAATACAGAAGCTAAGTAAGGCAATTTTCCAGTCTCCCTATTACAAGAAGCCCATTTGTCAAGTTAAGCTAGTTGACATTAGCCGGCTAGCTAAACTGGCGTCAATCAAAGCACGTGCTCACTTGTAGTATGTGAAATTTTATTCACCATATAATTGTTCTTTACTATCAACTAGCATGCTAACATTAGGTGATCGGCGTGCTACTGTTGGCTCTCTATGTGTTCTGGTCTCTTCCTTTAGCGTGAAGCCACCAGAGAGACAGCAAGTAACTGTGCTCTCACTCAGCAGATGTGATATCCGGCTCCAAGGCTTCACAGCATGCGTGCCATTGTGTCATGTGCCCTGTGCTCCTGCAGGCATCCACACCGTTATTTCAAACACTTATGAAAAATGGCTTCTTTTAGCTAGATGGTTAACCGCACTGGATGTTGGTTTGACCTGCCATTTTTCACCCAGGACTCACTAAACGTGCCAGCCGTGTGCATGTTTTATTTTTACACTACTTCTGAAATCCCAAGAAGACGACGGCAATTACAACGGCAGATAATTACATGCGCAACAGTCGTGCTCGCAAATCCTGTCCAGTCGTCTGAGTAGTCGGGAAGTCCGTAGTTCTGCCCGAGGCTTGAATACCAATAATGCCGATTTCATTATCAACTCCTCGTTACATGCATGTACGTCAGTGCTGAACAGGGATGATGCAAATCAGGACTCGAATACTGAAACTGGAAAAGCGCCATGGACAAACATGCTGGTTTCGACGTAAAAGCAATTTAGCTTAGCCAATTCGACTAATTGTATGTTTTTTGGGAGGTGGGAGGAAACTAAGGACCCAAAATAAAGCAGTCATGGGCATGGGGAGATCATGAAAAACCCAGGACTGCTCGGGAAGAAATCCTCCAAGATCAGGATGAAAGTGGGAATCCTGGTGCTGTGAGGTGCGACAGCGCGGCAGTGAAGAAAATATTCGTGAGAATAAATTAGACTGATGTTTGAGAATAAATGATGATGAAATAAAGAAATAAGTGCTTACAGGAATGTTTTTTTTGTTTTTTTTTAGTGTCATAAATGTAATATTAATATAAATACCGCTTGCTCCGGTTGTTTAAATGAGAAATTTGAATCAGTGTGTATGATGTTTGTTTCGTGCAAAGGATATTTCTGGTCCCAGTGATTCTGAAGCTGATTTTAGGTAAAGATCAATCATTCAGTTCATTCTCTTGAGCCTCTAGCTTTACACTGCCCTCCTGTGGAAATTTCTCTGTTATTTATGATGTAATAACCTCTACTAACAAATAGATTTAGGGTTTTTAAAAAAAAATCACATGTAAGAAGGTCACCGGGGGGAAAACATTGGGAAATGAGCACATAAAATACATTATATGGTCAGAAGTATGTGGGCGCCTGACCATCACGCCTTGTTCTTGTTGAACATCTTTTTTTCTAAAACCGTGGGCATTAATATGGACATGGTCCCCGCATTGCTGCTCCAAGAGCCTCCACTCTTCTGGGAAGTCTTACATTCAGGGTAAAGATGAATGCCTGGGTCGGAGTCAGTGCTCCACTTCATCCTAAAAGTGTTCACTAATGTTAAGGTCAGGGTTCTGTGCCAGCCATGCACATTCTTCTGTGTCATCATTGGCAAACCATGTCTTCATGGAGATGTGCTTTGTGCACAAGAGCACTGTCATCCTGGAACGTGTTTGAGCTCCTTAGGTCCAGTGATTTCCAGCTACAGCATACAAAACCATTTTAAACAGTTGTGTGCTTTCAACATTGTGGCAACAGTCCGGGGAAGACCACATACACACGTGGGTGTGATGGTTAGGTAGCTTTGAACTACTTGGTCATATAGTATAAGTTATGGTTTTCTTTTTTAAGACCAGTCCAAATGTTGTCCACAAGATATATGCAAATATTTTCTGAAGACTATAAATGCAGACTTCATTCCAAATCAGTTAAACTGTTAACCTTAAGAACCTAAAAAGCGGCACCGGTGGGTACAGTTGTGCGTTCAGTGAAAAACAGCGATCAACTCCCACACAATGGAGACTATAGCATGGATACCCAACCCGAACCCGATGGGGCCTGACGGGTCGGGCCAGGTTCGGACAGATATTTCGAAGTGTTACTCGGGTTCAGGTCGGGTTCGGACAGAAACATATAAATGCACGTCGGGTTCGGGTCAGGTTCGGTCACTGCTCTGTCAGAGGCGGGTCGGGTTCGGACAGAAATAAGAGGCCCGAACAGCACTCTAATGGAGACCCACTTAACGGGAAGCAGCTCGACTAAAAGCCGAAACAAATTTTAGTACCTAGAAGAAACACAATTCCAACAAAAAGCGATTTCTTGAACGTTTTGGTCTACGACCTCTCCATTTTAATGGGATTTTAAAATGTCTAAGATTCTAAGAGTCTAAGATTTCAGAAAATTTCTCTGACTGAAGGTGCCACTTTCACTAGATACCAAAATAATACAAAACAAAACCCCCTGTACTTGCGGAGATATGCTCAACTCATTTTGGGTGTCAGGTTTTCGAGCATGACCAGTGTGTTTGGAGTGTTTTATCTAAAAGAAAATGTGCAGTTAGTATTATGAAGTAGTATAGTATACACTGCTGGGCAAAAAAAATAAATAAATAAATAAATAATGTAAACACAATTTGCAATGGATTGTGTTTGCCTCATTTTTTGCCCAGCAATGTATTACAGTACATGAAATACTGCTATCAAAATGCAATCTAAAACGTTCCAAGAGATTTACCAATGTTTTGGAAAAGCTGATTTTCTTCATACACGCATACATACTGTATGGTGATGAACGGCAGTCGCCCGTAAATGACCAGGCATGTGCACGGCACTGATTTGCATTTGGTTATGCCCACAAAACTCTATAACAGGCAAAGCTCCCACAGCGAAAATAATAAGTGAACAAATACTACAACGAGATGAGTCACAAAGCAGAGGCGATCTACTCTTAAAACAAGCTGCAGCGCTGACAGAACCCAACAGAACTCGGGTTTAAATAACTGAGCCCCACAGATAGAGCTTATGAACAAAAGCATTTCACAAGACATTTTACAAGCTCCTATTACTGTTATAATGTGAAATGTTATTTTATGCACAGCCCAAAAAAAAAAAAAAACATTTATGAAATGAAACTAGACTATATTAATTAAAACCCAGTCCCCTCCAAGAGAATTGGAAGGGCAAGGTTGATCATTTAGGTTTTGTTATAAACCGAAGACATTTGAGTTTGAGATCAAGAGCTGAATATAAGACAATAAATCATACCTTTGATTTCCTGATATTTACATCTAGATGCATTAAACGATTCAGGACATGGCACCTTTGCGGCAGACCACCCAGTGTTTTATGTGAGCAAAAGTATCAGATATTTCTGCTCTCAAAGTCTTCTTCAGACGGTGGATTGTGATCCCGTCACCCCAACGCCGGCGGCGTTGCAACATCGTGAGACTGGGGGGGAGGGGGGTATGTGGCGACGCTTAAATTTTGAATTTGAGATCAATTGGTGGGGACGCGTCACGTCCGTGCATGCAAAATCTACGCCTTGGAGCAAATTATTGGTGGGGACAAATCAATGATTGCTGAATATTGGTGGGGACGCGTCCCCTCCGTCCATGCCGAATCTACGCCCTTGTTCCCACATATAAATTTGCACACGCTCCAGAGCATGAGTAGTATAGGAACGTTTTGCCAAAATTACATGAATGCTAGTGGATAAAGGTGTACAATTTCCCAGTTTGAACATTTGTTATGTTATCGATGTTCTGTTGTGTATAAAATATCGGCTCATGTGATTTGAAAGTCTTTTAGGTTTCATTTTATTCAAATTTAAAGAAAGTCCCAACTTTTCTGGAATTCGGGTTGTACATTTTTTTTTTGTGTAAATGCATGTATACGTCTGATGATCAGGCGTGCAACGTTAACCCAACCTGACATCAGTTTAAAAGGTTTATTTTTCCAGTAACATCAGCTACATTTTACTGTCATTCATTAAAATGGACCACTTTACCCCCAGAAGTGCTGTTGAGTTGTCAGAATTTCAGGAAGACACTGTAACTGAATTATAATGTCATGCAGGATTACATGCATATAAATATGTGACGTCAAGTCACTCGTCCATAAAGATATGAAATAGTATGAGCTTTGGAGATCATGAAATTCATCACATAAAAGTCCTTCTGACTCTCGGAAAAACAAGAATAATTGTTTTCTTTTCTAATTTTCACAAGATCATTTTACTCTCCCAGACCATTAAATAATAGTGTTGTATTGCTTTATGGGCTCTCACATCCATTTTTCATTTAGACACAAATGATTTCTTTGTCTGCCTTTTCTATTATAGGGCCATGTTGAATGACATCGGGGACTACGTAGGTACGGATATTGAGATTTCCTGGTTGCCTAATCTAGATGATTTAATGAAAGGCTACGCTCGAAACTTTCGTCCGGGCATAGGAGGTGAGTCACTCGATTGCACGCTCACTTTCGCTGCTCCTTACGTTAACATTCTTTCTTAGCGTATGTCCTGGAGAACGCCACACGACATGCATACATAACCACAATGCTGTCGGGTTTCCAGCTCTGTTTCTGCTCAAGTTCGACAGTTAGATGAGATTGCCTGCCAAAACTGCGTTCCAGTTCCTGGAGTCTAATTTTAACGCATTATATTTAGGCCACACATTTTTAATGAACTCCCTCAAATTCTGACATGAATGAGCACTTGGAGTGTGACGAGCAAGCAAACCCACCAACCTGCCCATGCAGTTGAGAATTAGTCATTAAACGTATTATGCAGCATTGAAAACGAGCACTTGTCTCAGAAAGAATGGCTTTCTATCAAACATTTGTCACGGTCCAAATTTCGGTATCTCACGCTTCACTCAGATAAGTCAAGGTATACTGTACATGTATTTCAGCCTTATTTGGGTTGTACAGTCAACAAACAGTTACGACCATTGTAGAACTCTGCTTGCGTTTTTGCACCGTCTGCACTCAGCGTCCGCTTTATTAGTAACACCTACACACCTGCGCATTCACACAATTATCTAATCAGCCAATGTCGATGTACAACCAGAGGGAGTAAAGCTTTCAGACAGTTAGTGTATCCGTGTATAAAAAAGCATAATCAAGAGGCATTAACATTCCAGACTTAAACACACACACACGCACACACGCATGCACATTTGCACTCATTAACGTGGCTGTTAAGTGATTAGCGTGTTTGAGCATAATGGCAGTGTTGAGTCTTTAGGGAGGATGAGTAGGAGGGAAATGTGACTTTGTCTTATGTTTCTCTTTAAAGGACCCCCAGTGAATGTTGCCATGGCTGTTGAAGTGGCCAGCATTGACCATATCTCAGAAGCCAACATGGTACGGATTGAAAAAAAAAAAAAAAATAAAAAATAATAATAATAATAAGTTGTAATATTCTGCTTTGCTTGGGTTAAAGTGAACTTGTTGCCTGTTATGCTGTGTGCAGTGTTACACACTTTAGTTTTGAATGATAATGTCGATTTTCAGGTTAAAATCTCGATACACATGTGAAAATGTGAAATTGGGACAGTATGATGGGTCCAGTACCGACGTGGTACATTTTTAGTCATGAGACGTGCGTTATATCAAACTGGAAATGAATATAATCTGTGTTTAGGTACTTTGTTGTGTTGAAATGTTGTCCTGGCCTTCTGGTTTCTCTATATTAATAATATTAGCCAAACATTTTACAGGTAAGGGGACATGGTGTACACTTTTCAATAATCCCATTTATTTATTTATTTATTTTCTTTTTTGGAATAAACACCTTGCTTCCTTTTTTCTCACGCCGTTTTCGCATGGGAATGAAAACTTGTAGGATGAGACAGGCTGATTTTGTGCCTGTGCTTTTTAATTCTTAGTTAAATTTTAAATAAATAAAAAGCCTTATTCTGATTGGCTAACATGTTTTTTTAACGATGATGAGATCCAGGTGCTTTTGTATACAGTATATGAAATGAATATTCCCAAAACTACACACACAGTATATATATATTCACACAGGGGGTCCTCAGGTTACGACACAGTTCCGTTCCTACAACAGTGATGAAACCTGAATTTTGGTGTAAGTCGAAACACACGTAAGACAAACACATATACACATATACACATACATCTTGTGCTCTGGGCCCTGCTGGTGATCAGCTGCAGCTGAATAGACTATTCCTGCACCACACTCACCTCCTCCCACAACTAAACTGACCACATAACACATGGTTGTAGATGCAGCATGTCATAATAGCATTAGCTGTCACC
>JAQLOM010006058.1:0-10124 GCA_030068315.1 Chrysichthys thysi
TGTGTGTGTGTGTGTGTGTGTGTGTGTGTGTGTGTGTGTGTGTGTGTGTGTGTGTGCTGATAGAAACCTCAAGTGTCTACATTTTGAAAAGCAATATAAAATCTCTGTGGAAAAACCTGGCAGCTGGAAATGGTTAATTAAAATAAATAAATAAAATCCATTCATCTGTTTATCTGTAGTCAACTCCAGAATGATTATACAACATTCTAAAGAATGGTTAAAATAAATGTATACAATAAATATCATATGATAATGTACACGTACAGCAACCTGCAATGAACTGGTATCCCATCCAGGGTGTATTGCTACCTCTGTCCCAGTGTTCCCAACATATGCTTCAGATCCATTCAATACTGAAGAGGACATTTATTCAAACACAATGATTCAAATTTTTCATTTACCTGTTTAACACTCAAGAATTGGGGAAACAATTTAGTTTTCCTGTGCCAAGAGTCAATCTTAAAATATCTAATTAAAATATCAATCTAAAAAATATTTAACTCAAGCACATTGTGGGATTTTTTTTCCCCGAATTTTTTTCTTGGACTTGTCAGTTTTCAAAATCTATTAGATGACCCCCACATCAACCAACAGTTTGGAAGGGTTTCACAAAAGAGGCCATTATTAAGAGAATCCTATGAACACGTAGTTAGCTCAGCAAACTGTATCACTTGGAAGTGCCGATTATAAAACTTTTCTTTCTTTTTTTTTAACCTTTCCTATAAACCTATAAGTGACTTAATGTGTGGTATTTTGCTCACAGATTCAAGATGCACTGAAAATTTTATTGGGTGTTGGACCAACCTCATCACCTTTTTTCACTGCATCAAACACCCTCTGTACTTCTATCCATATAATAATTCAAAAGGGGAAAAACCTGTGGAAGCCCAAGGCATCTCCCAGACCACAAATAATAGGGCCTCCGACACAACTATTTATTTCAATTCTGCCTGTCATTATATACAAACTTAGAGATCATTTTTAAGGACCTTTTTAAACACTTCAGGAACCCACAAATTATGGGGGTGGTAGATTGCTTTAATTCCCAACAATTTGTGAACTCTTTTCTGAGTGTTCACAGTCCTTGCAAAGTGGACTATAAGGAAAATGTTTGTTGGACAGTATCTTTCTAGTTTGATTCAACTTCACTGACGATCTCTTGCCACACATCTTGTACATTTCTCTGAATGACAGCATCCATTTAGTTAACCTGCAGTAACTACAAATTTGATGTAGCTTGCCCAACACAGCTTTGAGTATTTTGTTTTTTATTGTTGTTTTGACACATTACATAAGAGTATGAATTTGAGAAATGAGTCAGAACAGTTTAAAGGTAATTATACTGACATCTGCAAAGCCAACAAAAAAATGAAACAAAACAGCAGTTCTGTTGTATGTGTATCACATGACACCGGAACTAGAGAAGACAGAAAAACTGCAATAATTAACCAGAGAAACACTAACTTTCTTCATGTTTGTTTACATAACCAGGACAGAGTGATTAGCATGCTAGAATCAAAAACTTGGTGCTCTCTGAAAATTGTTTAAAGCTAAAGCCCTTGGCAACATGGTTTCAAATGTTCTAAAATCTTAAATAAATAAGGTAAATTTGATTTTACACCACTCAGACTTTTTGAGTAAGAGTCTATCCGCATGGCACATCTTGGCACGTCTTAGTTATATTTGTCTTTCTTAGTAATACTCTTATGCCTTGTGAGGGAATTTCCTGTGCACAGCTCTCTTCAGATCATCCCACAAATTTTTTTTTATTTATTTATTTATTTATTTTGTTGGATTTAGGTCTGGGCTCTGGCTAGGCCATTCAAAAACACTGATCGTCTTTTTGTTAAGCCATTACTTTGTATGCTTTAGGTCACTGTCATGCTGAAAGGCAAAATTCCTGTTGATGTTCTGCTTATTTACAGATACCTGAATATTTTGCACTAATATGAACTAGCATTTGCACCTATTCAGGATTCCCTCCACCTTGATTAAAGCCTCAGGTCTGGCTGAAGAAAATCAGCCCAAAGCCTGATGCTGCCACCAACATGCTTCAGCTTGCATTTGGTGTTCTTTTGGTGATGTACTTTTTTCACCAAACATTTGGAATTGCATAGTGCATAGAAATCAAGATGATATTAAATTTTAAACAACACAATACTAATGTTTGAATTCAGAAATATGTATTTGGTGGAATAACCCTGACATTTAATCACAGCTTGTGTGATGCTTGCTCTCCACCACTCTTTCACTTTGTTCTTGGGTGAATTTATGCCTCTCCAGGTGCAAAAATTCAGTCAGTTCAACTTTGTCTGATGGCTTATGGCCATCTACCTTCCTCTTGTCACATTCCAGAGGTTTTTGGTGGGGTTCAGGTCTGGCAATTGGGCTGGCCATGACAGGGTCTTGACCTTGTCATTCTCCAGCCACACATTAATTGACCTGGCTGTGTGGCATGAAGCATTGCACTGCTGGAACACACAATCCTCAGAGTTAAGGAACATTGTCACAACCTTGTACAAGGCTTGAATCATGCATCCTTCACAAACAAAAATCTGCCCCATTCCAGCCTTGTGGAAGCACCCCCAGATCATCACTCATCCTCCACCAATTTCACAGTAGGCTTGTAGGCCTCTCAAGGTCTCCATCTAACCATCAGATGATTAGGTGATGGGAAAAGCTGAAAGTTGGACTCCTCAGAAATGCTGACCTTACTCCAGTCCTCTATGCTCCAATCCTTATGGTCTTTAGCAAACCTTTGGCACCTCTTTGCTTCTCACTGAGGCTTTTTTCTAGTGTTTCATGACTTCAACATCAAACAGATGAGCCTGTTTTGAACTAAGCACTTAACCCAAGCTGCATTTGTCATTCTTTTTGTAGGTCACTTGATGTCATCCTATGGTTGTTGAGTGACAGTCAAAGGAGTTGATAATCAGTGGAGAGCAGTTTTTGCCCTCTGCCAGTCTGTAATTTTGCTGTCCCAAATGTCTGCGACTTCACCTTCTCCTGCTTAGCAAATCCCCGGGTCAGGACTGCTTAGCCTGCAGAACATCCAGGATATACAGCAGTTTTCTGATTTTTTTCATGCTTTTCTCATTTACATGATAAAATAGCACATACTTATGGTACATCACACCTAAGGGTTCACCCTAAGTTGCAGTTACTATCTGTGCACTTTTACTTCTTCTCCCTGAGTCTATACTGGTTTCTCATTGTGCATATAGCCTGTGTCCTATCTATCTTCTCATACGTGATGTCTTGACATCATAAATCTGCCCAGTCTGGTTTAATTTGAGATTCTTGTATCCTTTTAGTACTGTTTTGCAATGCTGTGTCTTTTATTTATTACCTTTTCAGTCCTTGCGGTCACAACAGTTTGGCAGTGTTCAGTGGCAAGCTTTGGTTGAAGCATGCCAGCTATGTGAATGAGAGAGAGAGAGAGAGAGAGAGAGAGAGAGAGAGAGAGAGAGAGAGAGAGAGAGAGAGCTGCTTTTGTGTGCTGCTGGGCAATCAAGCTGCTCCAGCTAAGCAAACATTTTCTTGATTGGTATTATATAGGAAAATATGTTCATCATTCCAAGATTAGTGATGTCATTTCCTTCACAGGCAAGCAGTGAGAGAGAGCCTAGGTGAATGAATTCAGTGTGGCCTGCTCTCACTCACTGAGATCCCACCATCCTTCTCTTACTAAAATTTTTAAAACAGTATATCAGCAGAAGGCCTGCATGACCAGAGCCACAGAAAGTCGAGTGCTGTTAAACTTGCGAAGTTCCCCACTGCTCCATCATGTGAAAGTGGCTACAAATTCAAGTGTAGGGTGGGATTTAATAAATACAAAAATTAAATTCAGCTATCAGTCAGCACAAAGCTAACTTGAACACCACAGTTGCAAAGGACAATTATATCAATAAACAATCAAGTAGATGTGCTGAATCCAGGAGCCCGGTATATTAATTTCTCTGTCAATATCTGCCATGACCATATCACAGGAAATGCATAGTAAACCTGGCATGAAACCACTCAAGCAGGCTTAAAAAGTATGTAAGCAAACTCCCCAATGAGATATTTGAAGTTTGAAATGATAAATAGATCATTCTGACTCATGAAGGACCTCAAGTGACTTCTTCATATGGCCCAGCTTTGACAATTTTCATTGTGCCTCAGAATCATTGGTAAAGTAAATCCAATGTCCTCATGAGAAAACAGGTCATGTGCAACTTCTCTTCTTCTGAAAATGCAACAATTTCACCAGTTTATTGCCACCTCTCCATCAATGCTTAGACTATATGTGCTCCACATCATCGGGCAAAGATATCAAAATAGGTCGATGCACATGTATTTTGTCTCCATTTGCACTTGAATAGGTCCACTCAAAATATGAAATACAGTATATCACTTCCTTTAAAAAACTGACTGGTTTGTGTGTGTCATCTGACCAAAGTTTTGAAGGATCAATTTATCCATGCTTGTTGCCTGCTCATGTTTAATAAATAATCTACACCAAATACACCCTAAATTATATAAATGATGTGCAAATTAAAGAAAACTTAACTGGGAGAACTTTGACTAGGAAAAAGGCCTCCACAAAAACTTTCATACTTCAGTAGCAATGACTTCATGAATTTCAGACAAAAAAAAATTCAGATTATGAATTCAAAACCTAACAATTTGACAATTAACTGAGTAGATAACAGTAGAACTATACAAAATCTTCAGGAGACTGAACTAATTTCAATAATTTACTCTTCAAAATCATCTACCTGTATGATAGATCCTCTATCTATATGATTCTTCAAACAGATAATACCTGAAGTAATCAAACCTATTTTAAACATAATTAATTCCTCACTTAGCACTGGCTATGTACCGAAAATCTTTAAATTAGCAGTTATCTAACCCCTGATTAAAAAACCTGAACTTGACCCCAGTCAGTTGTCTAGCTATAGGGTAATATCCAATCTCACCTTTATTTCTAAAATCTTAGAAAAGGCTTTAGCACCGCATTTATGCTTGTACCTACACAGGAATAACATTCCTAAAATGTATTAGTCAGGATTTAGACCTCACCACAGCACAGAGACAGCATTGGTTAAAGTGGTAAATAACCTTCTACTGGCATCTGATCAAGGTTGTGTCCCCTTGCTTGTGTTACTTGACCTTAGTGTAGCTTTTGACACCATTAGTCATAATATACTCCTTGATAGTTTAGAAAAGTTCATTGGAGTTAAGGAAATGGCCCTCTTCTGGTTTATATCTTATTTGACTGACCATTATCAGTTTGTTGATGTAAATGGTGACTCCTACAAATTGCAAGGACCAGTTTGGTGTTCCACAAGGTTCTGTATGAGGCCACTGTTTTTCCTTATATATGCTCCTCTGGGTAATATTATTCATAAACATAGTATTAGCTTCCACTGCTATGCTGATGACACACAACTGTATGTTTCAGCAAAAACAGATGAGAGACACCAGCTCTCATAAAATAATAAAATTGAGGACTGTGTAAAGGATATTAGAGAATAGATGCTTACTAACTTCCTGCTACTTAATTCTGATAAAACAGAAGTACTAGTGCAAGTTTTCTGATTACACAATTACTCTGGATGGCCTTTCTGTTTCACCAGAAGTAAAAGACCTCAGTGTGATTATTGACTCCTATAACAATATTACCAGGACAGCCTTCTTTCATCTCAGAAATATTGCTAAGATAAGAAAAATAATGTCCCTGAATAATGTAGGAAAACTAGTTCATGATTTTGGCTCTTCTAGATTAGATCATTGTAATGCCTTACTGTCTGGATGGCCCCAGTAGGTGCATAAACTCCAGTTAGTCCAGAATGCAGAAGCGTCCTTACTAGAACCAGAGGATTTGAGCACCTCACCGATATCTTATCTACACTGAATTGGCTCCCAATCAAATTTCGCATTGATTATAAAGTACTACTGTTGACCTGTAAAGCACTGAAGTAGCACCTGAGCGAGCTCCTGGTATTTTATGATCCACCACATCTACTTAGATCTAAAGGTGAGAGTAATTTGTTAGTACCTCAAATACTGAAGCCTACAGCAGGGGACAAGCTTTTTGTTAATAGCTTTATTAGCTAAAGGAGCAGATCTGGAGGGTTCTCAGACACAAAGTGTTTTGGTAAACTGGGTTTGGATGCTGTCACCCCCCCCCCCCCCCCACACCCACACACACACACATGTTCACTCAGCTTTGTTCACGGGGGAGTGGGTGGACGCTTTATGTCCCAGGGCTCCCTCAAGTCTGTCTTACCTTCTGGCTCTCCCTTTTAGTTATGATGTCATAGCTAGTCTTGGCGTTGTTCCTGCTTGCACTCAGCACACTGTATATATTGGCTTTAGTCATCATATGACAAAGCATATACCTAATGCATCTCTCTCTCTCTCTCTCTCTCTCTCTCAGTTGAGCTGCACATGCTGTTCCTGACCAGATCAGTGAGTGCATCCGGGAGCTGTGGGGATGGCATTGGCTTGCTGTTGGCATGGGTGGTTCTGCTGCGGTGGCTCGGGATTAGGATTGCCACCATCATCTTGGGCTTGAGGCTCCATCTTCCATGAGTTGAAACAGAGCAGACTTTATGTTTGGACTACAGTGAATCTGGTGCTAAACAACTGTACTTTGGGAGCATATAACAATGGTTATAGAATTGAATTGAATTGAATTACTTTGTCATTGTATGAGTATAACGAGATATAAAAGTGCAATCCTTAAGTGCATGAGCATAATAAACAAATTAAAATATAAAATAATCTAACAAATTAGATCAATAAACAAAAAGAGACCAAAAGAAACAACAAACATAAGTAGACAAACCACAGATCAAGCATACAGTCACATTCTGCCTTATTGCACAATTCCCATGTATTTCAAGTGTTCTCAGAGTTAAGTGCACATATGGCTCTGGCATAGAAACTGTTTTTTAGCCTGTTTGTCCTTGCTTTTAATGACCTGAAGCACCTGCCAGAGGGCATCAGTTCAAAGAGAGAGTGTTGTGGGTGGGCGGGGTCCCTGAGAATGCTATGTGCCTTCCTGAGACACCGGAAGCTGTAGATAGGGCAGCTGATGATCTTTTCGGCTGTGGTGATCACCATCTGGAGCGCTTTCCTGTCTGCTGCTGTACTGCTGGAGAACCAAGCACACATGCAGTATGTTAAAATGCTCTCTATGGAGCAATGGTAGAAGGACACTAACAGTTTCTCTGAGATGGTTTTTCCTTAGTATTCTAAGGAAGTACAGTCTCTGCTGTGCCTTCTTAATAACCGCTGTTGTGTGTGTGTGTCCCAGGTCAGGTGTTCCTCTACGTATACGCCCAGGAATTTGAAGTCAGTCACCCTCTCCACACAGCCTCCACTTATGAGCAGGGGCTGAATGTCCGTTTGGTTTCTCCTGAAGTCTATGATTATTTCTTTTGTTTTTGTTGTGTTTAAAGCCACGTTGTTATCTGTACACCATACTGACAGCCGCTCCACCTTGTCCCGGTATTCAGATTCGTCCCCCCCAGAGATGAGTCCCACCACAGTGGTGTCATCTGCAAACTTCAGGATGCTGTTGCTGGAGTGGGTGGGGGGTGCAGTCATAGGTGTAAAGGGTGAAGAGTAGAGGACTCCGCACACAGCCCTGGGGAGAGCCGGTGCTGAGGCTGAAGGCCAAGGAGATGTGGGGTCCAACCTTAACCCTTTGGGCGCAGTCAGACAGGAAGTTCTTAATCCAGAGGCAGGTGGAGTGAGATAGGCCCAGGTCTAGCAGCTTGGTCACCAGTCTGTTAGGGATGATGGTGTTGAATGCTGAGCTAAAGTCCACAAAGAGCAGCCGCACATAGCTCCCTTTCTGCTCCAGGTGAGACAGAGCAGAGTGGAGAACCATGGATATGGCATCCTCTGTGGATCTGTTAGCTCTGTATGCAAACTGGTGGGGGTCTAGTCCTGCCGGGAGATTTGAAATGATGTGTGTCCTGACCAGCTTCTCAAAGCACTTCATGATGATGGGCGTCAATGCTACTGAACGGTAGTCATTCAGGCAGCTGATGCTGCTCTTCTTTGGGATTGGGACAATTGTGGAGGACTTCAGGCAGGGGGGACAGCAGCTTGAGCCAATGACTGGTTGAAGATCTTGGTGAAGACCTCTGCCAGCTGATCCGCGCAGTCCCTCAGTACCTGACCAGAGACACCATCAGGTCCCACAGCTTTCCTCAGATTCACGGCCTTCAACACGTGCCTCACCTCATGCTCCTCCACCTTGAGGATGTCACTGTTGTGGGCAGGTGGATGTAGTGTGGCTGTGGGTGATTCCACCTCGAAGTGGGTGAAGAAGCTGTTCAGGTCCTCTGCCAGAGAGGCATCACCCACATCAGCTGAGGTGTTACTGGGTCTGTAGTTGGTCATGTGTTGTACCCCCTGCCACACCTGTCTGGTGTCATTGCTCTGGAAACAGTCCTCAATCCTTTTCCTGTAGGCAGCCTTGGCTTCTCTGATGCCCCTCTTTAGGTTGGCTCTGGCAGCACTGTACAGCGCCCCATCACCAGACCTGAAAGCATTGTTGCACTCCCTGAGCAGACACTGCACCTCCTTTGCCATCCAGGGCTTCATGTTAGGATACACCCAGACACACTTGTCCACAGTGACGTTGTCTATGCAGTACTTGATATAGTCCAGGACAGCTGTAGTGTGCTGCTCCAGGTCCTGGTGTTCAAAGACATCCCAGTCAGTGGACTCAAAGCAGTCTTGCAGTCGTTGAGAGGCACCATCGGGCCAGGTTTTAACAGTTCTGGATGTAGTGGGGGCCCTTTTCCTGAGCAGGGTATATGCTGGAATTAGGAGCAGGGACTGGTGTTCTGACTGGCCCAGATGTGGTAGTTGCTTGGCCCTAAAGCCAAGCTTGATGTATGAGTACACCTTATCCAATGTATTTGCCCCCCTGGTAGCATATCTAACATGCTGATGAAATTTTGGCAGCACTTTCTTTAACTCTGCATGGTTAAAGTCCCCTGCAATGATGTGAACAGCCTCAGGATACAAGCTTTGCTGGCTGCTAATAATGTCATGCAAGTGTCCAAGGGCCGAGCTAGCATTAGCATCCGGTGGAATATACACCGCCATTAGCATGACCACACTTAGCTCGCGCGGCAGATAGATGGATCTACATTGAACAGTCATATACTCCAGGTCTGGGGAGCAGTGGCTGCCTACCATCTTAGTGTTGGTACTCCAGCTGTTGCTCACGTAGGTGCATAATCCCCCTCCTCTTTTCTTACAGGAGTCTCTGGTCCTGTCATGCCGGTGCACTGTGCAGCCTGCTAGCTCGATGGCTGAGTCTGGGATGGTTGTGTGACGCCAGGTCTCTGCAAAGAGTAGAATTAAGCTGTCTTTTACAATGTTATTCCTTGCGACCTGCAGTTTCAGTTCATCCATCTTGTTGGTGAGAGATCTTGAATTGCTGAGGAAGATGCTGGGGAGCGGTGACTTGTGTGGCCGCTTCCGTAGTCTCACCAGCACGCCCGCTCTGCAGCCACACTTTTGCCTCTTCTCCCTACGCCGTCTCCGGGGCCTTCCCTCAGGGATGATAATCCAGGGGGAGCCGGGGCTCCTGGCGATGTCTTCTGGAATGTTGTGCGAGTGGAGAAACTCAGCTGTGACTGCTCGCTCATGAGGTCGTGCTGGCTAAAGATTTTGTTCGCCGCGCAGGATGTTACTAAGACGAACAACACATTCATGCACAACCAAAGCAAGCACTGAGCCACTGCATCTATGCACACTGCCATCTTGGACTCAGACAGGAATAGAACTGTGTTCTATATAATGGCACTATCCAGTGTCACCCAAATGAGGATGGGTTCCTTTTTGAGTCAGGTTCTTCTCACAGTTTGCTTTGTCACATTGTCCATTGGTAAAAGTGCTATATAAATAAAATTAAATGGAACTGAATTGAATTTGAGGAAAGAATAAAAAAAACCAAAACACCTAAATAACTCAGTTCACTAGGAGAGTGGGGGCGGCACGGTGGCTGAGTGGTTAGCACTGTCGCCCCACAGCGAGAAGGTCCTGGGTTCGAGCCCCGGGTTCGGCACTGGTGCCTTTCTGTGTGGAGTTTGCATGTTCTCCCC
>JAQLOM010006072.1:0-10124 GCA_030068315.1 Chrysichthys thysi
CTATACGAGTGAGCCACAATCCCGCAGTGAGTGAGAGAGAGAGAAGTTGTGATCACGTGAGGCTCGGCAGACGAAGTGTACGTGTACTACTTGTATCGCAAGACCTCGCTCATTCTTAAAATTTCTTGCTCACATTGCAAAACACTCGCAGACAAAGTTACTCGCAATCCACGGTTCCACTGTATACACTTGCTACACTGGAGTGATTACATTTCCCAAGATGCCCAGCTTGCTAATAGTTTGAGGGAGACTGTGAGAAAATTAGCTGTGTGTGTGTGTTTAAGATTCACCCCATTAGGTCTATTTCCTCTGACTGACCCGATCCTCTGCTCAGAGAGTGTGACAAATCAGTTGAGCAATCACTCCAAGGAAGTGAGCAAATTAAGTCATTATGGTGTTTTTTGGGGGGTTTTTTCTTTTATTGCACAACCTTTCCAGACTGATTAAAATAGAGATTTCCCGAGAAAAAAACAAGAAGCAGTCACCAGCAGTAACCTGGTCTAAGAGCGTATGGATTAGATATGATGACCTTAGCAGTCAATGGTGATCATTTACACAAGTGTCACATTTCAATGTCTTCACTGAAACACTTGTTGTATGTACATTAGGTGTGAGGACAAGCTAATAATGTGTGTGATATAAAAACTGTAATAAGATCATTATGTTCCTGTTTTGTTGTTGTTGGGCTTTTTTTTTCTCGTGCAAGTGATTTTCCAGTAGAGGAGGTATGTATGAAATATTTCACAGTACGTATTAAATTGTATCAGGCTATTATGATAATTATTTTACAACTTATCCTTTTATTATTCACACCAGTTATTAATAATCCAATTTAAAAAAAAAAAGATTACTGTTTTTTTGTCAAATTAATAATCACCCGCTATATCGTGGTTCACATTTCGCACCCCCGGCTGTTCGTGGTTTTTTATTTCGAATATGTCTATTATTTTTGCGGATTTCCCCCGGTACTATAAAATATAAACATTAATTAAGATGGAGTAAAATATTAATAATATCTAAAATACAATACAGTGTAGATCATATTTACACAAGAGGCAAAGAACACGTTGCGCTGTTTATGAAAACGTGGTATGGGGATACTGAAAAAAATATGGCTGGAGGAATGAGTCTGGCCAATCGGAACGCCCTAGTCATTTAACCTTGGTTGTGATTGGCTGCTGGCTATGATGCGTACGGTTGGGGAGAAGCAACCAGCATTCGCCAACATCCAGTTCTTCGTCGGTAGAAGTACTCGCTATAAATGTGACGTTTCTACGAATTCGACACAAAATTCACCTTGCTGTATGCTCACAAATGTTTCTTTATGTTTAATTGTGTCTAGAAAGTGTTTAAAGAGTGTGGGAGGATCATTTAGAGTTTAAATTATTAATAAATAAATAAACCCATTTGGGACGGCGTCCGTGTATCTCAGACTTTTGTCTTTTGTGGGAAGTTAGGAACATAACCCCCACAAAAGACAAGGGATTACTGTAAATACAATATATGGTATTTTTTGTATATTTATATTTATCCTTCAAACAAATAAGAAACCTGAGTGTGGGAGGATCATTTAGGGCTTAAACTATTTAAAAAACGCATTTTTTTGGAGGGGGGCGTCCATGTATCCCGGATTTTCATGTTTCGTGGAAAGTTTTGGAACGTAACCCCTGCGAAAGACAGGGGTTTCCTGTAATGGGGTATTCGTACTGTTAACAATAGGGGGCAAACTCTGAGTGAGAGAGAGAGAGAGAGAGAGATTCTTCCTTTTCTACCTACCCCTAATAGACAGACTGACCTACTTTCACTTATTTTAGATTATCTCCTCGCATAGCCTTTATTTCTTTGTCAAATGAAATTTGTTTTGTCAATTGTAGAAAAGAGAACAGCGAGTAAGCCAGGCTTAGACATTAACGATGATTAACTTTATTCTTGCATCAGATACTGCACAGAACAGAAGGTATTGATTAATGGTGTCGATTATGTTTATTATAACAGTAGCACGATCATTTTGCTACTTACACCTCGTTCATATAAAGGAATTAAAAAAAAAAAAACGCAAATAATGGGCGATCTGGTGAGGATTTCTGTAAGGACACTGCCGATTTAACGTTTATCCAAGCGTTAGTGACGGCTTTATACTGTAACAGTCAGAGGTGACGATACTTTAAATGGTCAGTTTTCTGCCATGTGTGTGTCCTTGGAACGGATGACTGGGTGGGTACGGGATCTCCGCTTCACACCAGGTCACACTGCACCACCCTGTTGTTGATTATTTTCCCATGAACGCACACATCTGGTGGTTCAGGCTCATTTAATTGCCCTAGTAATTGCATTAATAGGCATGCTAGGTAATGGGCATTCATGAAGATTTTGTATACCGATTTATAAAATATAGAAACGCACTGCGTGACGCGAACATTCAACAGGTACTGTTTAGTTTAATCTGATTTTATTTATTCTATCGCACTAATAAATTGACCTGAGGGCTCTGGAGGTCACGCAGCCCTCTGAGGCGGGCATTTTCTGTCAACGGGAGTTTTTGTAAGACGTTCACGATGATAAAAGAGCACATTTCTAGAAAAGAGAGCCTTTTGTCTTCCTGTTTGTCTTCTAATCAGCTTTGCCGAGTATGAGGACACTAAAGCAGTCCACGTGGGGGCGGGACTCCTGCTGGGGGGTGGGGGGGATAGGGAACAAAGTGGAGACAGAACGTACCGTTCAGCACTACTCTCAATAATGAATACTAAGTCAGCACCTACTGTGCTAAATTTAAGTTCAAAGGTCAGCAAATTTTGGCGACATGAAGTTGCCGACACGGTTCCTGTATTAACTCACCACTATAAAGTCACCTTTATGTCTGAAACAGTCAAACGGAGTGAAGGAAATTAAATTTCATTCACACTCATATGAAAAAAAAGAAGAAGAAAAAACCGCACAGATGATGAAAGCATAAGTGATTGGCTTTACAGGACTTTACAGAAGGTCCGTTTAATAATCACGTTGTCCTCGGAGAAGAGCTTTCTCCCCATCCGGGTCTTCTTTGGTCTCTAAAGCCATTCTCAGTTTCTGCCAGAAAACCCTGGTGTCTTCTCCACGCTTTGGCCATTTGAGATAAGTCTTCTTCTTCACCAGCTTACGTATCCGATAGTAAGGAGACAGCTGGTGGTTGGGAATGTCCTCCAGGAATATCAGGATTAATACGTCTTTCTGCTCATCAAACAGCCTGAAGTTAGCCATCTGGATTTCCTTGGAACACCACGTGCTCTTTAAATAATTATGCGTGATCAAGCAGATGGTTTTACGACTGCTGTATATCCCGTCCATGATGTTTTCTATGATGGCTCGTCCTGGCTCAAAGTCCCTGTGATGGAGACAGAGTCTCCAACCTTGCTCACCTTCCAAATTAGGGAGCAGCTCCTTGACCACCCAAGGCTCGTCTCGGATGTTGTAGGAAATAAAGGCGTCGTATTTGAATCCGTGTCGCTGGTGCATCTGTTTCCTTTTGCTGTCGTACAGGAAGGCGATGAACAGGTAGTACGCGTACAAAACCTGCCAGCGCAGGAACTGATAAACGAACGAAACCACGAGGGTAAGCGTCACAACGAGAGAGCTGCATGCAAACAGGACAAAGTCTACGCTCACGGAACACGACTCTGTGTTGAGGTCTAAAATGCTCTTGCCTCTCATCGGGTAGCTACAGGTATATCCGCTTAGGTAAATAACCTGGGTGAGATTATTATTCAAAGACCAGTTTATAAAAAAAGCATTGTTACAGTCACAAGCGAAGGTGTTTTTCATCAGGTAAAGGTATCTCAGATGAGGCACCGACTGAATCACCGTTTTGTTAATGACATCCAACATGTTTTCAGACGCTTTCAAGACTGACAGCCTGCTGAGGTTCGCCTTTATTAAGAAATTCAGAGAATGAACCTGAGCTCCTCCGATGATGAGCTTGGTCAGCTGTGGGATTGGGTGGAAAACTTCTGCGGTTATGGAGTCCTCGTTTCCGAACGCGTTCTTTGAGAGTTCCAAAAACCAAAGCTTAGGAGTGGAGTTAAAAGTATCGGGATGTAGGTGATTCAGGTTCATGTTTCCGCCGTAGAACATTTTCAAGGAGGTTAAACCTTGAAGCAGGTTTGAGGGCAGTTTACCGAAACCTCGTCTTTGGCTATGGATACTCAAAATCTCCAGCGAAGATAAATGTATAAACGGGGGCCTCGGCAACGTGTCAACGTCGTAAGAAATGCCGTTGCTATACAGTTCTAGGAGTTTCAGGTTAGACATGCCTGAGAACACATCCGGGTCACTTATATGTTTGGACTTCATCTTGTTTGAAGAAAGTAATAAGTCGGTTAGATTTCCAAGCCCTGAAAACGCGTGTGCGTCAATCTCAGAAATCTGATTGTCCCCTAGGTCGAGGGTCCTCAGATTAGACAAACCCTTGAAGTTCTCCTTGTGAAGTGTGCTTAGCTTATTGCGTGTCACTTGCAACTCCTTCAAAGAAGGCAGCTCCGTTTCAAACGCACTGCCAATTGTCAGTAAATTATTCGTCCCTAGCCTTAAAGTTTCAAGATTACTCAAGTCTTTGAACATGCACGAAGGAAGTCTCGAAATTCTGTTGCTGTACAAATAAAGCTTTTTCAACTGCTTCAAATTGGCAAAGTCGGAACAGTTCAACGTACTAATCCTGTTTCGACTGAGGTCTATAAACTCCAGCATTGGAAGATTCAGAAAGGCATTTTTGATCTCAGTCAGTCGATTTATTTGGAGATAGAGTTTCCTCAACTGTGTTAGTTTTCCAAACACGGGCGCGGAAATATCAGGTATTATGTTATCTCCAAGGTCTAGCTCGGTCAAATTAGAGCAATGATCAAACATAGCAGGTGACAGTTTTGACATTCGGGTACGCTGCAGGCGTAGCACGTTAAGTCCAGGCAAGCACGCGTGGCGTAAAAGTTTCGGTACGTTCACCCATTTCAACTCGTTTAACCGGACTTTATACAAGGAATCCCAGGAGACGTTCTGAAATACTGCAGCGATCTTCTCTTCGGAAACGTTCAATGCGGTCAAATTCAGGATTTTCACTGAATTCAGAAAAGCCTTCTCAGTAATATTCCAGAGCATGGACTTGTTTTTGCCACAGTATGACACATCGAGGGAGTCCAGATTCGGGAATATGTTTTCAGTTATTTGGAACTTGGCCAAAGGATTGTGAGAAAAAACGATGTTTTTCAGAGCCAGAGACGTCCTTGACAGGTCGCGTGAGTCAAAAACCTCAAAGTTATTGCTTCCTATGAGCAGTTCCTCTAACCTTGGTGACAAAAGCACTGGTTTCACCTTGGCGATCTGTCGCAGGTTGTTTTTCGTGAGGTTCAGCACCTTCAGATTCGGCAGGGTGTTAAAAGCGTCTGTGTCGATGCTTTCGATTATGTTTCCATCGAGACGCAGCACTTGCAGGTTGTTGAATCCCTGTAGTAGACCACTCGACACTGTTGTCAACTTGTTGTTGGCCAAATTGAGAGTGATCAAGTTGGGGAAATGCTTCGCAGTACCGTCTTGTATCGATGAGATCCTACTATTGGATAAGTTCAGATATTTCAAGCTCCAAAGGTCCTCAAAATCTCCAACTCTGATGTGTGAAAAGGAGTTGTAGGAGATGTCTAGAATTCGGACATTCCTGGGTATCGGTGAAGGAATCGTCCAGAAGCCCATTTTGTAGCAAAGAACTTTTAACTGCTGAGTGTCATTTAGAGGTCCAGAGACAGTGCAGTTTGTGAATGAAAACGCACTGACTTGGAAACCGGAGATGCTTATATAGAGCAGAGCTAGTGACACGGATGCCTTTGAATACACCTTTTCCAGATTCGAGGTCATCTTGAAACCGCATGAGTCGGTCATCAGCAGGTGGCGTCTTCTAGCGCAAGGGCTGCAATGCAAAAATCACACCAAACCCCTCAGATTTATTTAATTTTAAGGGAGAGAGAGAGAGAGCCTACCTAGTTTCAAAACCAAATTTAGGTATTTTGGTCATTTTGTCATTACAGAAATCAGGCAGACACAGAGTCATGAAACACACCATTTTACATTTTCATTTTCTGCTTTACAGAACCACCATCTTAGGGTCCGAATTAGAAAAGGAAGCAATTTGAGGAACAAATGTGATTTTTGCTTTGACTAAAGAGAAACCTAACATCATCGTCATGAGGATACATTAAAATAAAAGTAGAAACCGGTTCAAATCCCAGCATGTCTCAACGAAACTGCTATTTAAATGTTTCATCAATTCATTTTGGATAAAATAGAAAATCTAATAATAATCATAATAATAATGGGCTGAAAACATTTTTTTAAATTTCTAAACATTATTTCTAAATATTATTACCTGTTCATGGAAACAGAGCACACACACATATATATATATATACTGTGTATATAAAAGTAAAATGCAGTATTTATAAAATAAGTTTGTTAATTACCAATTTTATTTTTGAACAAATAGTGGCCATATGTCATTTCCGTCTCAAACGTGAAAAGAATTTTATATATTTAGCTTTATATCTATATCTAGATAAGTTTTTTTTAAATAATGACTTACCAAATAGGTGTTTACTTCTTTTCAATATCAGTAAAATAACTCTCACACAAATAATAATTCGTAATGGTGATATAAGAACGGCATCCACAAATGAAGTGATTAATTAAAATGTAAGTGCTAGTTACACTGTTTCTGCTCATACGCACGTATAATATGTTCTATGGTCATACGCCATTTCCGTTTCAAACGCGAAAAGAATTTTATATATATATTCTATATATTTATATATATATATATTTTTTATATATACATATACATATACATATACACATATATGAAAGACACATACCTCTTTTTATGCTAAATGTCCATGCTTGGTTGTTCTCCCAAGGCTTGATTAACAATATGAGGAAGTATGTCATCTGAGGTGAAAAAAGAACAAAAAACAGAAGTATGAGGACTTTCACCACTGATGAGTAATGATGTGGTAGGCTGTATTCATGCCTGATCATAAGAACCACCATTATAAAAATTTCCTTCATATGTAATATACAGTGGATCCTCGATTCACGACCTGAATTCATTCCGAGACTCTGTTCGTGACCCAAACCAATTTTTCCCATTGAAATGAGTGTAAATACAATGAATGTGTTTCAGCCCTTAAAACATGTTTTTAAAGTGTATTATGGGTTTATGCATGGTAATAAAACATAAAATAAGGACTAAATGAAATAAACAGATGATTTTAATGCACGCTGCCTTAAAATGTTTGCGCAAGAACAAAAATACATTTGAACCCTGCTCTGGTACCATGGGGTCTATGTGACCCCCATCCCTCTTTGGACCATGTGTTTTTGGAAACTATCAGGATTAGTGCCTTCGCCTGCCACGTATTTTCTCATAAGGTCTTCCTAAGTATGTGACACATGTTCGATAGTTTCACAGTCTTTCCGCTTATTTTTTTATTTAGGTTTATTTTTGCTTTGCCACAGTACCTTCAATGTGACACGTACTATGGGGTCAATTTGACCCCAAGTGAAAATAAACCTAAATAAAAAAATAAGCAGAAAGACGGGTATGTGTGGGCACAGAAGCCAAAAACTGTCAGAAGAACCCTGATGTGAAATATCGTCAGACAGAAACCAGGGCCGAAAGGGAATGGGGGTCGAGCAGATACACCCTTGAAAGCATTTGATTTATTTTTTGATGATGCCATGAGAACAGAGTTTGTGACATGGACCAAGCAAAAAACTGAAAATGTGAAAACCGGTTACACAAGAAATGTTGGATTTTAGTACCAAAAATCCACCCCCAGCAGCCACAAGCACCAAACAGCTATAAAAACATATGTATATAACCGTGGTTCTGTGGATCCCAGATAGCCACCAGGAAACCTTGACAAACTTCTTTAGTGCGCACATCGGCTGAAAGCTGGAACAAGGTCACAGACAGTGTGATGATGTTCACCATGCAGTAGGTTAGTGGGTAGATGAGGACTTGCTGCCCTCTAGCAGTCCCTGAAGAAAGGTTCATGTTTTGGAAATCGACCCAGATCCAGTCAACGAGATGTACACAAGTTATATTCAGGTTTCCTGAAAGGGCCTGAGGCTTTTTTTTAATTTTTTAAATCTGTTTGTTTTTTTAAAACTTTTTTTAATGGAGAAATAGATTATGACTGGGGCGGAACGGTGGTGTGGCATACCTCCAAATTAGTTACAAAGTGGCTTAAGGACAACAAAGTCACGGTATTGGAGTGGCCATCACAAAGCCCTGATCTCAATCCCAAAAAAAATTTGTGGACGGCACTGAAAAGGTGAGTGTGAGCAAGAAGACCCATAAACCTGACCCAGTTACACCAGTTCTGTCAAGAGGACTGGGCCAAAATCGCAGCAAACTATTGTGGAAGGATACCCGAAACATTTGGCCCAAGTGAAACAGTTTCGGAGCAATTCTACCAAATATTAAAGAAGTGTATGTACATTTTTGACTGATGAAGTAATTAAAAAAAATTCCATCATAGTCTGACATTTAACAAATACAAAAAATATGTTCGTATTTATTGGCCTAAAACAGAAAAAGATTACATATATACATACAATAAAATACTACTGTACAGTATATTTATTATCGTTGTATCCTGTTTTGAATTTCTACTATCCAAACTGATTTTTATAAAAAGTTAACAATTACTGATGAATCATATGTAATCATATCCCAAATAAGGAACTGTATTTTATTGTATTTATACTTGAATATCACTAATTTAATTTAATATTGTCTTTTATCAATATGCTGCTGCTGGAATACATGAATTTCCTTTTGGGATTAATAAAGTATCTATCAATCATCATCAACTCTGTCTGCCAGCCATAGGGTGGCAATAGCTAGCTAGGAGATGCTTCCAACATTCCTAGCTTCCATGACCATAATTTACACCAAGCACTGGCCAGGACTTCTCAGCAGCACACACGGCACATTTACACCTGTGAGCAATTTAGAGCAGCCAATCCACCTAATGTGCATGTCTTTGGATGGTGGGAGGAAACTGGAGTACCCAGAGGAAACCCATGCAGAGAACATGCAAACTCTACACAGAAAGGCACCAGTGCTGAACCCAGGACCTTCTAGCTGTGAGGCGACAGTGCTAACCACTTAGCCACCGTGTTGCCCGGTTATCCCCCGCAGTATCGCGGCGCACCTCACGCGGGCTCAGTGTATCGCGTTGTTTTTTCCCTTAATTTTTTGAATTGTGGATTTTTTTTTTTAAATTTCGCGGGACTCTGGAATATAAAAAAATATTTTAAAAATGTTAATTCAAACATATTAAAAGAATATTAAATTGAAATAAAATACAGTATGTAGGAATACACAATGAAAACGCAGTTTACTCCACTCCTGCTTGTCAGGCGGACCGGTCAGGTGACCACGAGGCAGCGCTAGGATTGGCTAGGACGGCTATAAACAGGAAGTTATCTCACTGGCATATAGTAACCATGTAGGATTATATGTTGTTAAAATGACGTAGGTTTAAGAGTGTAGAAAGTGTTTTAGAGCATAGGAAGTATTAATAAGAGTGTGGGAAGGGTTTATAAAGTCTTAAAACATATATAAATAATAAAATGAATGTGGCGTCGCTACTTCGCGGAACGGAGCCCCCGCGTTAGGTGGGGGTTTACTGTTTATGCCTTTAATCGATTGCCGAGCTACTAACCATCGACAGCTCTGGACTCGATTAGTAACCCTGTTATCCATTTCTCTGTACTCAACCTCCTCGATGGACGCTGTGGAGCTGTTCAAGAGGCTTGGAGCCGGCGCAAAGTTTGATTTTAAAAGATTTGGCGGAGATGCAGAAAGATTTAAGGTGATGTCCAGATAGATTTCGGTCTTGCTTTCCATTCGGTGGTCGCATTTCACCGAAGCGCTGACATTTTGCGGGTGTTTGTTGTTAGCAAACAGGTTTAGCCGTGGCTAACACTCATGCCGAGTTAGCTAGCTAACATGCTAACCCAGGTGCAGGGGGAACTCTTAAATTGTTTGTTTTGCAGTTCGGTTTTTTAAATTATTATTTTAAATCGCAGAGCAGCAGGCT
>JAQLOM010006113.1:0-10122 GCA_030068315.1 Chrysichthys thysi
TGGCCCTCTAATGAGGAGAGGGACTGTCAACAGCAGCCTTCCTCCTCTCTCTCTCTCTCTCTCTCTCTCACACACACACACACACACACACACACACACACACACACACACACTCTCTCCACAGTCCTCACAGTTCTTCCCCAAGGGCCTGCCTGGGTCTTTCTCACTGACTGACTGTGCAGATTAATCAAACAGGCCCTTCTGCTACACTAGCCTTCTTTCAACTTAAAAACAAATCTTATTTCCTCATCACTCTCTCTGTGTAATTGTACATTTTTATAACTCTCTAGAAACAAGTAGTAGGGAATTTTATGTGGCCATGTGCTACAAAGGTCTTACCAGAGAGCATGTTTTGATAGCAATGCTAAATAGAGTGATGTAAAAAGCATGTTAAACAAAGAAGGAAAGGAAAAGCAACAAAGAAAACACAATTAAATGGATGCCTTGAACTTTTCCCCCAAAACTCACAAATATTAGATTTTTGTAGTGACTGGATGGAAAAATTTAGAAAATCATGATGTTTTCATATACAATAAGTGTCTTGTGGGAGAGCATGTAGTGCCAAACAATACTAAAGAGACTGGTAACAAAGAACCTTCATGTAAGAAATGTCACACTGAAATTGGTGCAGGTTGTATTTTAGGTATTGTCTGCATGTTGAACATTATTTATTTATACTAATAGGTATTCACTGGATGTGATCAAAAAGCTTTTCAAAAGGGTTCTTTTGCCACATTTATATCCCCCTTGAATCCAGCATTTTATTTAATTCTACCTTCAACCTTCACTTTCAGTGTTTTTTTGGTATAATAAAGTGATACATTTCTTGTTTCTTGTGTTTTGTAAACTATTTTACCTCTTAGGTAAATAAAACATATTTTGTTATTATAGCACTCTGGATGTTCTTTTCCCCAATAATTCTATAATAATTCAATAATAATAATTCTACTATCTAAACTTGGTTTAACATATTAATAATATAAGGAAGTAAACTGGTAGCTTAGCTTCGAATACATGCACATTGGAATCACTTCCCTTGTGCAGGGTTGCAGCCAAATTTTGCACATTAGCAGATGGTGCCTGGCATGAGATGGAGTTGGCAGTGGTGTGTAGCTTTAAATCACACTTGTCTGAGTCACCAAGTGATCCAGCATTGCTTCCTCTTTATTCAAAATATGCACGGTAATAGTGTCACCTGACACATTTCTGGAATTAGAACACTGAAGATAGAAGTGTAATGGATATTTGAATCACAGAATCATCCACATTCAAGAATCTTTTTTTATATTATTGAGTTTTTATATTATTGTTTTTGTTTATAACCTATGAGAGTAAATCAACACAAATAATGTATTTCATATGGTCTATTACAGTTTAGTCATTAGGTTAGTTAGTTATTACAGCATTTCTTTGATATCATAGTAGTGCCAGAGGGCACAGAACTTCATTACCCACAAGCCCCATCCTGTCACATGTCTCACTAATCACACTCACGTGCCTCGTTATGCCTTGTTAGCACTGCTGTGTGTGCCACATTATCACATACAGTCTGGATGTTTTTTGTCTCATATCAAAAGTTAATTTTAATGTTTTGGGTTTTTTTTTTCCACTGTTTCATTGACGTCAGAAGAAAAATGATCAAATTTAATTTATTTATCAGTGTTACATAAATTTGATTTGTTGTCAACTGTATTCTATTTTAGTAATTTTTATATAAGAATTTATCAGTAATGGCTTTTTTTGTTGTTTTGTTTTGTTTTGTTTCAATAGGAAGCAGTGGTTTTTATCCATTGTTTTCGGCTCCTTTTTAATTCTTAGTCTCTCCTTATAAGAAAGAGAGCATCAAAATTCTTTTCCAAAATCAGGTTGACAAAACTAGTAGTCTGATGAGTTTAATAGCCAAATTTAACAGAAGAAGGAAGTGATGGCTATCTAACCACATATATAAATCTCACTCTTTCACTCATCTTATGCTGCTTAATCCTATTCAGGGTCAGGAGGGAAGCTGGATCCAATCAAAGCTGACTTCGGGCGAGAGGAGGGGTGCACCCTGGGAAAATCGCCAATCCACCACAGGGCCAACACACAGACAGAAAATCATTCACACTCACACCAACGGGCAATTGAGAGCAGCCAATTAGCCTAATCCCCTCTGTGCATGTCTTTGTGAGAGGAAACTGGAAAACCCAGAGGAAACCCACACAGACACGGGGAGACTTCACACAGAAAGGTGTGCAGGTCGACCTGGGAGATTGAACGCAGGACCTTTTTGCTGTGAGGCTAACCACTAACCTCTACACCACCATTTAATTAAAAATAAAAAAAACATTTAAAAACAAATACTGGACCAAGCACAAATAATCATACTTAAGTTTATACTTACAGTATATTTACAATGTTACAATTTACAAATATAGCTCAGAGCACTCTGTGAGTCTGACTATTGGGGCAGTGGTAGCTCAAGGGGTTAAGACAGACGTTGGGTTACTGATCGGAATGTTGGGAGTTCAAATCCAAGCACCACTAAGCTGCCACTGCTGGGTTCTTGAGCAAGGCCCTTAACCTGTAATTGCTCAGTTGTATAAATAAAATAAATGTAAGTCGCTCTGGATAAGAGCATCTGCCAAAATGACTGTACTGTAATGTAATGACTAGGACTTAATATATATTTTAGTTTTGAGATGTCAGTGTTCATTACTATATGTACTAGTCATCATTTTGAAAAGCTGTCTATATGGCCAGGAAAAGTTAAGAGAACACTATCAAATAATTGTTTTCTCTGCAAAACCCACTCACTTGTCCACTCAGTGACCCTCAGTGAAGTTAAAAACCCTACTGTCCGATGAGTGTTAACCTTTGCTCCTGTTTAAATACAGAGTATTTGAATATCTCATCGGATCTCAGTGAAGCTGTGCCTCATTGGAATTCTTTTAGAATTCTAAAATTAACTTCTGGGCTCCATATGATATTTTTATGTGGTCTGAAATGTCCATTTGTAAACGTTTATATTAATCAATGAAAAGCATGAACAACTGCTGCCTGAGATATGTGATCCACTAAAATAATGAATTTCGCTAATATGAAATATTGAATTTTTGTGTTTAATCTATGGACATTTTATTGCTTCACTGCATATTTTTTTTCCATTAATCAATAATACATTGTGAACCTGCCAACCTTTACACATTTTATCACTGGATAAAATGCTGCTATGAGTTATCCCTGATAATATCCCAAAAGAGACTTTTGCAGTTGACATATAAATCTGAAATGACTGACAGTTGCATGGGTTTCGAACTTAACTGATACCCCCTGAAAGCTAAATATTTTCATACAAAGGATGAAAATGATGATTTTCAGCCCAAAGATTTGACAATAATAAATATCGTTTAGTTGAATTATACATTATTCTGGTGGTTGGCAGGTCTGTCAAATTCAATTCTGAGGAAACTGCATCCATAAGTGATTTTAATGCAGTCATAGGACCCTCCAACACTGCATACTATAATTTGTGCTACTAAGAGGAATATTATACAGTACTAAACAGAATGTAATGGGTAAAGTACTGCAAGCTTGTTATTATTTCACAATATGGACTTCAATTCAATTTTATTTATATTACACTTTTAATAACGGACATTGTCACAAAGCAGCTTCACAGTATATAATGTCCAATTAAAGGCTTATTAATCTATATACATGTCTATATTTGGTTGCATATTATATTTATATATATATATATATATATATATATATATATATATATATATATACATACCCAGTGAGCAGGCCTGCAGCAATGGTGGCAAGGAAAAACTCCCTGAGACTACAAGAGGAAGAAACCTTGAGAGGAATCAGACTCAAAGGGGAACCCATCCTCATTTGGCTGACACCAGACAGTGCCATTGTAACAACCTACATCTACATGCATGTCTTATATGGTCGAAAAGTTCAGTTGTGTAGCACCAGTTTCACTGTAGTTTAAGAATAGTCTGCTCACTTTCAACTGATTGACAACGGAGTCTCGAGTGTAAAACAATCCATGGCAATCTAAGTCTTGGGCAACAGCAGCAGAACCACCCATGCCAGCAGCAGGCCAAAGCCATCCCCAAAGCTCCTGGATGTACACTGAGGCAGTCCACATGGGCCATCCCCAACAGTAGCAAGTGCATTTCAGATGATGACTACAAACCAGGAGTAGGACAACACTCACTGGTCTCTCAGGAACAGCATGTGCAGCTCAACAGAGAAAGAGAGAGCGAGAGAGGTTAGGTATAAGCATTGCCACATGATGATTAAAGGCAATCTATACAGAGTGCTGAGTGCAAGAACTCCAACAAGACTAGCTATGACAGCATAACCATAACCAGAGAACCAGAAGGTAACACCGCCATGAGGGAGCCCTGGGACATAAAGCAACCACCCACTCCCCCATCAACAAACCTGAGTGAACATGTAAGAGTGGGGAGTGACAGCATCCAAACATCCTGTTTACCAAAATACTCTGTGCCTGAGAACACTCCAGATCTGCTCCTTTAGCTAATGAAGCTATTAACAAAAAGCTAGACTAAACAGATACGTTTTCAGCCTAGATTTAAACATTGAGACTGTGTCTGAGTCCCAAACACTAACTGGAAGGTTCTTCCATAGCTCTGGAGCTTTATAAGAGAAAGATCTGCCCCCTGTTGATCTGCACCTTTGGATCTAATTAGGTGTGGCAGATCATAAAAGATCAGGAAATCGCTCAGGTACTGCAGTGCAAGACCATTCAGTGCTTTATAGGTCAACAGTAGTATTTTATAATCGGTGCAAAATTGGATTGGGAGCCAGTGCAGTGTAAATAAGATAGGAGTGATGTGCTAAAGTCTTCTCGTTCTAGTAAGGCAAGGGTGTCCAAACTTTTTGCAAAGAGGGCCAGATCTGGTGAGGTGAAAAGGTGTGGTGGCCGACCATTCAGCCTGACATTCTTTGAACCATTAATATTAAATGCAAATTTAATGACATTTTTATCGCAAATGGCATACTTTTCATTTCTTCACAAATATATCTAAACAAGTTTTTACCAAAATCACTCTGCCTTTTATATTTAAAGACTACATAAAATGAAGAAAAAGTCTGACTTTCAGTAAGATTAAACATATCTAGGTTCATTTGAAACATTCCATATTGTTCACTATTAAACACTCACTGTAAATTTTTAAATTCAAATCATGAAGAGGAAAATGACACCAAGTTATCTTTTTTAGAAGTACAAAACGCTGAGGGCCATATGAATCCGTGTATCACTCGTTCTATTGTTTTTCAGTTGATGAGCAAAAAAGCAAAAAAGGGAAATATGTTATTTGATTTTGAAACATATCAAAAACAAAAAAAAAGGCTGTGTTTCATTATTTCGATTTTATACTCGGACCAAAAAGACATAACAGAAAAACTGGCTGCTGTCAGGGATAGATGGTGACGCTGGATGCATTTGCAGATAAATGAAGATGTTTAATAAAAGTAGACAGACAGATATATCAGCAGGCAAAGAGCATAAACATGGGCAGGCAAAGGTCAGCGATCGGGCAAACGGGCAAAACTAGGCAGGGCAGAATCATGGCCAAGAAACAGACCAAAGTCAACAACAGATATCCAAATAAGGCAGACAAGGGCAAGGCAAAACTTGAAATCGGGACACAGAAACGGTAATACACAGGAATGCAGTCAGGAATATCAAGGCTTGGCAATAGCGTGAACACAAAGGCAAGTCAAATGCTTCGCGTTTAGTGTGTGAATGCGAGAGTCTCTTATAGTCTGTGTAAATGAGTTGCACCTGCGTCTCATTAGAATTCTGGTGACCTTGACCTCGGAAGGCCTTCGGCCATGTTAGGACAACACAGGTGCTCTTGGGAAATGTGGTTGCGGGTTGCCTGGAGTTTATGACAGCTGCTGAACCGAATTTTGGATTTAATATTTAATTTGTCGGGTTTACAAGACCTGGTTTAATCGTCAATTGAAAACAAAAGAACAGATGATATATGGATTGAAAAGACTCAGTGCATATTCAAAACTGTGGTTTTGATCATCACAAAAAACCTCAATTCACTGAGATTTTAGAATTTATTCACCTCAGAAGACTAAACAAATAACTTGCCTGCACTAATGTGAAGAGTGATACGGAGATCTCGACTGCAGTAAATAGGCCAGGTCTGGCTCAAAGGTGGTGGTTTTGATGCTCAAGATGTCACACAGGTGACGGTCACTTAGTCTTGTCCTCACGCAATTCTTTTTAAGTTTCATAACTGAGAATGTCTTGTATGTTGTTGAGCCAAACAAACTCAGCAAATTTTCTTAGCAAATGTTCGAATCTCTTGGAGCCTGCCCTTATCAAGCTGGCAGTAAAAGTTGACAAGAGGGAGACGTTTTGTATTTCAGCAGAATAAATACTCCAATTTCCACTTGTCCTGGAAGTGGCGGTCCTCACTGTCAACTTTCCTTTTTTTTTAGTTACGGTCGCCATTTTAGAAATGGGCTGGAAAGGTTCACACAAGGGTCACGTGGCGAGAGTGTGGCCACAGGTCTGTTGCGATCTAATGAAATGTAAAATAGCTTTTTTATACACGTGTTCCTTATATTATTATTAATTTTATGACAGAGGCTGCGGGCTGGTGGAAATTTGAACACAGGCCGCAATTGGCCCCTGTCAGGATTCCGCCCGGCAGTCTGTGCATTCGAGACGCAGCCATGGACAGCGCGATAGCGCCAAAAGCGCACGTGCAGACGTTTGGTCAGGATTTCGCCCTGCGCATTCGTCACGCAGAAATGAATACCATGATAGCGCCAGCAGCGCATGCGCAGACATTGCGCTTCGAATCAAGCTGGGATTAGATTCAGCTGTGGACGTGATTACTAAGAGTATAAAGACTCTCAGTTTGGACAACATCTTTGCGAAGTATTAACGTCCCCGGATCTGTTATTACCAAGCCGTGATATCCTGTATTGCTTTCCCGTGTTTGACCTGTTTTGATCTCCGATTACGATTCTCGTCTCTGACCCTGTTATGCATTGTTTTGGTCTTCCGGTTTCTGACTTAGTTTCTGTATTTTGATTCACGTCCCTGTTTTGCCCAGTTTTGTCTGTTTGCCCGATCGTCTTACCTTCCACTTGTCATTTGGATTCTTCTTCTGCCTGCCATTTTGGACTTGTTTGCTTCCCGTTTGTTCTAAATAAATATATCAGTTTATATATTTATTCCTGGCATGTGTTCACCACACACCGCGCCCGTGACAGCCCCCGGGCCAGACTTTGGGCATGCCTGTAGTAAGGACTCTCGCTGCTTCTTTCTGGACTACCTGGAGCTTGTTTATGCACCTACTGCAGCATCCAAACAGGAAGGCGTTACAATAATCTAATCTAGATGAGACAAAAGCATGAACTAGTTTTTCTGCATCATGCAGTGACATTATATTTCTTATCTTAGCAATATTTCTCAGATGAAAGAAGGCTGTCCTGGTAATATTGTCTACATGAGCTTCAAAATAAAGACTGGAGTCAATGATAACACTGAAGTCTTTTACTTCTGCACACATGGTGGTACAGGAAGGCCATCTAGAGATACTGTGTAATCAGGAAACTTGCTTCTAGCTGAATGTGGTCCTAGTACAAGTACCGGTAATTCTGTCTTATCAGAATTAAGTAACAGGAAATTAGTAACCATCCATTCTCTAATGGCCATTACATAGTCCTGAATTTTATTAAGCTGGTGTCCCTCATCTGGTTTTGCTGAAACATACAGTCATTTACATCAACAAACTGATAACAGTCAGTCAAATAAGATCTAAACCAGGAAAGGACCGTTCCCTTAACTCCAGACTTTTCTAATCAGACAAGGACTATATCATGATCAGTGGTGTCAAAGGCTGCACTAAGGTCTAATAACACAAGCAGGGAGACGCAACCCTGATTAGAGGTCAGTAAAAGGTCATTTACCACTTTAACCAGCGCTGTGTCTGTGCTGTGGTGAGGTCTAAACCCTGACTGATACATTTAATGAATGTTGTTCATGTGTAGGTATGAGCTTAACTGCTGTGCTAAAGCCTTTTCAAAAATTTTGGAAATTAAAGGGGAGATTGGATATTGGCCTATAGCTAGAAAACGGATTGGGGTCTAGTTCAGGTTTATTAATCAGGGATTTGATAACTGCTAATGTAATGACTTTAGGTTCATACCCAGTGCTAAGTGAAGTCTTGTACTTGGTCTCAGGCTTGTACTTGTACTTGGAAGCTAGCTTGAACTCTAGCACAGTGACTACTTTGTCTCTTAAACTTAGGCCATGGGAATACTCCACTTCAGGTGAGTGCTTTGGAGTGCAGGACATCTTAGCCTGCCTCTGTGACTCTGGAGTGCTTTTCTCTCCTATTTGATCACTGGAGGGGGCTCTGGAGCAGATGCCTCATTTCTGGCTACTGGAGGGAGCTCTGGAGTGGTTGCCTCCTTTTCAGGCACTGGGGGGAGCTCTGGAGCGGGTTATGCCCTCCTGAAGGCCCCATAGAACCACTTGAACATCTCTTCAAAGTCCTCAGGGCTGTGTAGGCAGAGGTGCTCCGTGGAGATGAGGTTCTCACTGAATAGGCATGCTGGTCCAGAGAGCAAATGTATCATACACCTCTCCCAGTCACACTCCAGTGGTTTGGGTTCCGTCACACTCCCATAAAACAAACTGCACTGGAGCAAGAAGTTATTTGACAGATATTCTACACAGGTGGCAGGGACATCCATCCATGAATGGTGAAAAAATATCATGGGCATGGCATACCTAAAGCTGTTCTCCCATAATCCTACTGCATCCATGTTTCAGCAAAGCATTCTGTCAGGTGAGTGGAGATTGGGCAGACACATGTGCAGGTAGGACTCACAAGTACAAAAACCAAACCAGTTTATTATCACAAACCAGGCAAAAGTACACAAAACATCAATCAGGCTCTAAATCCAAATACAAGCAGATTTTCACCAAACATTACAGACTAGACATGAACTCAGTAATGATCAGAGTAAAAAGCCAGGGGGGGGGGGGTGTTTAACACACAGGTGATTAACAACTTGGCTTGGCAATTGTCGGCATGGACATAGGCAAACTAATACCTCGCAATTCAAGCATGTCTGTGAGAGTCTATATATAGTGTGTGCAATTAGTCTAAATACCAAACAGCTGCATGTCATCAGGCTTCTGCACACATGGGGGCATGATGCATGCTGGGTGTTGTAGTTGCTCAAACACAGAAGCATTCTAGGTAGTGCTGAACCTGGCAAAGGTGTTTGTGTGCGTGTGTGTGCGCGTTGCTCCCTAAGGTGTTCAGTGGGGTTGAGGTGAGGGCTTTATGCAGGTCAGTAGAGTTCTTCTACTCCACCCTTGGCAAACTATGTCCTCATGGACCTTGCTTTATGCATTGTCATGGAACAGATTTTGGCTACACACTTATGTCTAGTGAAGGGAAATCTTAACGCTACAGCATAGAAACACATTCTAGACTTTGTGGCAACACTTTGAAGCATATGGGTATGATGGTCAGGTGATTCCATTTTTATGGGCATGTAGTGTATATCTTTTTGTATGCAAAGATACAGATCTCATGGTTTATGGACATAGGGAGCTATTGTCTATGATGTTATGATACTGTTGACCAGTTCCAAAGACAGTCAAGACTAGTCAGAGACTAAGTGAAGAAAGTGAGTGAGAAAAACAGAGAAAAATGATATTACCATGCCAAGCAAAAATTGAAAGATCAATGTAATGACTGCAGCAAAGTACCTACAGTATAAAAGAAATTCAGAAAGCATCCAAGATGGAGAAAGGAATACATACACATGCTAATAAGGCTGTGACAGGGCCAAGCCAATGCAATAAACATTTCAAGATGAGACTCAAGTCCTATATCCTCTTTCAATTGATCAGTCACTTGATGGTGTAGTAGTGAGACCCTGGTGTCCCACCATGCCATCATGTTTGTGATACCTTCTGCCTTTAACATTCAGTTATGCTGTTATGATGGGGGCAGTGGTAGCCTAATGGTCAGGGCACTGGCCCTTCAGTCAGAAGGTTGTGGGTTCAAGGCTCAGGACTGACAAGGTACACTGAGGTACCCT
>JAQLOM010006158.1:0-10120 GCA_030068315.1 Chrysichthys thysi
TTCATCACTCTGTAGTGTTCATCACTCTGTAGTGTTCATCACTATTGTAGTGTTCATCACTATTGTAGTGTTCATCATTATTGTAGTGTTCATCACTCTGTAGTGTTCATCACACTGGAGTGTTCATCATTATTGTAGTGTTCATCATTATTGTAGTGTTCATCATTATTGTAGTGTTCATCACACTGTAGTGTTCATCACACTGGAGTGTTCATCATTATTGTAGTGTTTATCATTATTGTAGTGCTCATCACACTGGAGTGTTCATCATTATTGTAGTGATCATCACACTGTAGTGTTCATCATTATTGTAGTGATCATCACACTGTAGAGCTCATCACACTGTAGAGCTCATCACACTGTAGTGTTCATCATTATTGTAGTGATCATCACACTGGAGTGTTCATCATTATTGTAGTGATCATCACACTGTAGTGTTCATCATACTGTAGAGTTCATCACACTGTAGTGTTCATTATTGTAGTGATCATCACACTGTAGAGTTCATCACACTGTAGAGTTCATCATTATTGTGGTGTTCATCATTATTGTGGTGTTCATCACAATGTAGTGTTCATCACACTGTAGAGTTCATCATTATTGTGGTGTTCATCATTATTGTGGTGTTCATCACAATGTAGTGTTCATCACAATGTAGTGTTCATCATTATTGTAGTGTTCATCATTATTGTAGTGTTCATCACATTGTGGTCTTCATCGTACTGTAGTCTTCATCAGCCTCCTCCCCTCATACAGGATCCTTTAACTCACCAACTGGACCTCATGACTGATCCATCACATCCTGCCTTTGGGCAATGTCAGGAAGACCTTTTTTAGTTTTTATTTATTCATTAATTAATTAATTTATTTATTTATTCTAATTAGTTGCATCCAGAAGGAACTGGCTAAACCTGACAGGTGATCTTTAAGCACAGAGTGGAGAGAAGTTCAAGAGTCGAGAAGGTTTCATTTTTGACCTCTACACTAGATCTGGATGATTTTTGTTGTTATTAAATATCCTAAAGCATTGTGTGTGGGTGGGGACGAGTGCACCAACACTGGAAAAGTACCAGTATGAAGAAGTGATTCTGGAGAGCTGATTTCTTTCTAGCACAGATGTGGGGTGGAACGTTCAGGCTTGATTTGGATTCTTAAGGCAACAGTTTGGAGATCTGACGATAGCGCTGAATCCAACATGATACGGATTTGATAATGGATTTACTGAATTGACTATGATGCAATTTTGTTTCATAAGAAAATGATTCGATGTTTGATTTCTGTCAGTTCCGAAGAAGATGAGTCAGTGTTTGATGGTGACATTATGTCTGCTAGGATTGAATATGACCCAGTATGAAATGATCCAATCTCAATCTCTGAGTCAGCGATTCAGTATTTGACCGTACTGCTGAATCTGGTACAATACGAGTTTTGGCTCACAAGGAATCGTTTACTGAATCTGCGCCGATTTCAATTCTGATTCATAAGCCAACGATTCAGTATTTGACAACATCCCTGTATGTGTTACAATACAAGAGATGATTTGTTATTTATTAATAATACCACTGAATCCACAACCAGAAGATCTGACTTAAGTTTTAAGGCAATGATTCGGTATTTGACGATACCACTGAATCTTAGGATTTTGATTCGTAAGGAAATCATTTTAATATTTGAGTCATTGATCGTGATAAGATACCAAACAATTCTGATTCGTAAGGAAACGATTCGATATTTGATTTGCTGATTCTGATCTGACACAGTTCGATTTCGATTCACAGGACAACGAGTCGATATTTGATTCACTGTATCTGATACAATGCGAAATGATATCAAGGCTTAAGGAGATGATCCGATACCTGATAGCACCAGTGAATCGTGAACAATATGATCCCATGTGATTTCAATTCATAAGGTAACGATTCAGTATTTGATGAAACCACTGAATCTGCTATGAAACAATTCGCTTTCGTAGCCTCCAATTAATTTGAAAGCAACTTTGTTTGTTGTCTGCGAATGATGTCGTGGAGAAGGACTGTTTTAAAAATGTTTTGAGGTCAAGAGTTTGGTGCGAATCACCTTGCTAGCCTGTTTGTCCTTTTTTGATACATCATCGTTCCGTCGATTCATTTCAGTTATTGCCTTTTAAATCAATGTTCCGATCAGGATTGTCAGATCGTTACCCCCCTAACCAGACTGTAGACTCACGGCGCACCTTCTTGTCTGGTGAATCCAGCATGACATGCCCCTTAGACACATCAGGGGTGCTTGGGAAATAAAGTCGTGGGTGTGATGGGCGTGAATGAGGTGGATGAATTACTCTGTCATTCTTTTTCCCTTTTTAATCAAGGTTGTTTCAACAAAAACTTCACTTGCATTTGTGTTAAATCTTTTATGCTGTTTGCAATTCGGGAGGAAACATGGCATGAAGCCGGATTTAAGTAAAAATGCTTAAAAAAAAAATCCTGAATGCAGCTGTGCATACGTCTTTCAGCGTGTTTGTGCGTAATGGTTTCCCCTTCATCGTTCTTATTCGACCTGGAAATGGCTTCCCTGTGGAGATATCGATCAGTTTCAGCGCTGGCGTTTAACATGACGACGAGCCGTCACTCGTCCGTGGTCTAAAGTCATGAAGTAGGTGTTGGTGATTCATAAAGAGCAGGGCCGTCTGATTCACACTCCTGTGCCTCGCGCCGGATTCATCAATGGCACTTAGTCACCACGGCTGGTCAGCTCCACATGGCTCTGTCACCAAAAAACATTCTGTAACAGCTTCCAGTATAATAGGAATGCAGGTAGTACATTCCTAAGGGCTTGTAATCCTGATTGAATTGTAATTTCACATAACAGACATATGAATGATGGATATGCTTTATCGCGCAGGATCCCAATCCTGCTCCCGGAGAACTCCTTGTCTTTCCCATTTTGGTGTGTTTTCCCGGTCTGACACGTCTGATCAGAGCAATTAATCTCATTTATAACGAGTCACAGTAAAGCTGAAAAAATAATGATGATGGGTTTATTTCATATGTCGGGGGGCGTTTGAACACTAAAAATGGAAAATGTTTTCTGTAAAAAGTCTGTGAACATTTTACCATTTAAAAGCAAAATGAACAGCATTACATCAGCAGTGCCCACCAATCAGTTTGTGATTTTTTTTTTTTTTTTTTTTTAAAGTTATTAAAAGTCATGACAGTATCTCAGCAAAGTGTATTGTGCTATTGTTAAACATGAGCTTAATATTTTATTTTGTCACTCATTTAGTCCATTACCGTAATTTCCAGACTACAGAGCGCATCGGAATATACGCCGGACCCACTAAATTTTAAAAGAAATTTTTACATATATTAGCCGCACCAGATTATAAGCCGCAGATATATACGTTGTGAAATGAGATATTTCCACAAGAAAGTTTTTATAAATGTTTATTTACATACCTTAATGTGCGTGTCATGCTTCTTGCGTCAAGTGCCAAAAACTACCGGTAATGTCTTCTGTGCATTGATCTGTTGCGTCTTTCACGTTTTAGAGCCCCCTGATGGCAGTTAGCGAAGAAAAATCTATAGATAAGCCGCATTGGTGTATAAACCGCAGGGTTCAAAGCGTGGGAAAGAAGTAGCGGCTTATAGTCCTGATATTACGGTATTCCAAGCAATATTCAAGTTGCTCTGTATTTTTTATTTTTTTGGGGGGGGCGAACAAAACAAAAAACCCAACAAAGTTAATGGGGCGATCAGTCAGTTTTAAAGGTGCAATCTGGTAATGTTGAAAAGTGTTCCTATGTTGTACTGACCATCGTTCCAAAGATACCTTGCAGAAAATCTTAGATGTAGCATTACAATGCAGTGCCATGCTTCTGTGTACATTTTTCTGACCCAGAAATAAATTCCATCTCCAGCCAGATCAGATCTGCATCAGCATCAACAAAGTATGTGCTTGCACACTCTCAGACAAAAATCTCATTCGATATTGCGTTCTGTAAAAACTCTACACTAATGTGCACCTTCCTAGGTTAAAAAAATGCATATTAAAGGTACAATAAGTGTATTGTTGAGGATATCACCCTTTTTTCCTGAGAGTGCCGGAGAGTCCCTGTGGCCCCACAGGACTCGTACATGATGTGTGCCACCAAAATCCAACCAATCATGACGAGGATGAAGTTCATAATGCTCCGCCTCTTTGCTAAGGCTGGCACGCGTGCTGAACAGAAAGGATTTTATTGTTAGCTAGCTTTCGCTGAAGTCTCTGACTGTACCTTTAAGCCAGTGCTTCTCAATTATTTTCTGTCGCGCCCCCCTTGGGAAGATGAAAACATTTCGCGCCCCCCGAAGAGAACCGGGGGGGCATGCAAAAAAAAAAAAACCCCAGCGTGTTCCCCGGGGTCACACGCACCCCCATGACATTGCGCCGCGCCCCACTATTTGAGAAGCACTGATATTATATATACATTATCTCTGTTTCTCTCTGCCATTCTTTTCATCCCTGTTAAATATTTTTCCATGTCTCTATATCTCTTCTGCTCTGTGCTGTGTGTACGCGAAAAACCATCGAGCGAATATTCCCTGTGCGCACTCTGACAATGTGAGTGCCACTGCCGCCTACTGTAGTTGACATGCAATTACACTTTGTTTTAGTACAGCAAAAAAAAAGCATGTTGCCCGGGGTCAGACGCACCCCCCCTGGCATCGCACCCCCACTATTTGAGAAGCACTGCTTTAAGCTCTCACGACATTTTATAGTCATTTATAGTCACTCGACTTATCTTAGATTCTATCTCGTGACTACTTTATTTTGTTTTCTCTAACAGCAGGACACTCAGCAGGTTTTGGAGGATTCCTTAGGAGAGGATGACAACCTGTCATGTCAAGTAAGTCCCTCTGTGTTCATTTCCTGTCTGTACTCATATTAGTACAGTAAACCGCCACTATATTGCAGTTCACATTTCGCATCCCCGGCTATTTGTGGATTTTATTTAGAATATATGAAATTGTTTTTGTGGATTTCCCCGGTATTGAGCGAATTCCACGACTGCCCTTAGACCAACGTTATGATTATGTTTGAAGGAAACGCGTCTTCTTCTCCTTCTTTTTCTCCCCCCACAGTTACATGAAAATGTGTTCATTCTTGTCTGTGGTAATCACACACACACACACACACACACACACACACACACTGCAGGTTTTCGCTGAAAGCTAGCGGAGTACGGCTCTAATTAGGAGCCGAACAGGGGAACAGGGCTGAAAAGCGTGTATGATGCAGTGACGGCAGGTTTGCGTTTAGTGTCTCTGTGAAAAAGGAAAGCAGGAGACACGCGGACGCTATCGATGACAGAATCCCCTCAGAGCGAGGCAGCACTGAGCCATGCAGAGCTCAGGGGAAAAGGTCTCGTCTTCATCCGATAGCATCATCACTGAGCTCCAGAGAAACCAACAAGAGATGTGAAAAGCTAGCATAGTGCAGGTTTGCTCCCGAGTGACTGTTGACATGTCACAATTTCTGTCTCTCTCTCTCTCTCTCTCTCCCTCTCTCTCTGTCTATCTATCTCTGTGGATATCTTTCTGTTTCTCTCTCTAACTCTCTCTCTCTCTCTCTCCCTCTCTATCTATCTATCTATCTCTCTCTATCTCTCTCTGTCTATCTATCTATCTATCTATCTCTCTCTCTCTCTCTCCCTCTCCCTTTATCTCTGGGGATATCTTTCTATTTCTCTCTCTAACTCTCTCTCTAACTGACTCTCTCTCTCTCTCTCTTTTTCTCTGGGGATATCTTTCTCTCTGTCTCTCTCTCTCTCCCTCACTCTCTCTCTGTCTATCTATCTCTGGGGATATCTTTCTATTTCTCTCTCTAACTCTCTCTCTAACTGACTCTCTCTCTCCCTCTCTCTCTCTCTCTCTCTCCCTCTCCCTCTCTCTTTATCTCTGTGGATATCTTTCTCTCTGTCTCTCTCTCTCTCTCTCCCTCACTCTCTTTCTGTCTATCTATCTCTGGGGATATCTTTCTGTTTCTCTCTCTAACTCTCTCTCTGACTGACTCTCTCTCTCTCTCTCTCTTTATCTCTGGGGATATCTTTCTGTTTCTCTCTCTAACTCTCTCTCTGACTGACTCTCTCTCTCTCTCTCCCTCTCTCTCTCTCTCTCTCTCTCTCTCTCTCTCTCTCTCTTTATCTCTGTGGATATCTTTCTGTTTCTCTCTCTAACTCTCTCTCTCCCCTTATCTCTGTGGATATCTCTCTCTCTCTCTCTCTCTGTCTGTCTGTCTCTCTCACTGCATCTCTCACTGCCTCTCTCTCTCTCGCTCTCTCTCTCTCTCTGTCTGTCTGTCTCTCTCACAGCCTCTCTCTCTCTCTCTCTCTCTCTCTCTCTCGCTCTCTCTCTCTGTCTGTCTGTCTCTCTCACTGCATCTCTCACTGTCTCTCTCTCTCTCTGCCTCTCTCTCTCTGTCTGTCTGTCTCTCTCTCTCTCTGCCTCTCTCTCTCTCTTTGTCTGTCTGTCTCTCTCTCTCTCTGCCTCTCTCTCTCTCTCTGTCTGTCTGTCTCTCTCTCTCTGCCTCTCTCTCTCTCTCTCTCTGTCTGTCTGTCTCTCTCTCTCTCTGCCTCTCTCTCTCTCTGTCTGTCTGTCTCTCTCACTGCCTCTCTCTTTGTCTCTCTCTCTGCCTCTCTCTCTCTCTCTCAGCCTCTCTCTCTCTCTGTCTCTCTCTCTGCCTCTCTCTCTCTCTCTCAGCCTCTCTCTCTCTCTCTCTCTCGGCCTCTCTCTCACTCTCTCTCACTCTCTCTCACTCTCTCTCGCTCTCTCTCTAGCTCTCTCTCTCTCTGTCAGAAGTGAACGATGGCTCCATCTAGGGTTCAGTAGATGTCATCATGCATGAGGAAAATACTGTCAAAATGCAAGACTATGAGTGCAAAAGTTTGTGCACCCTGAATGAATATGCGCTCCATTATGACTGGGTCAGAGCCGAGTAAAGTCTGCAGTTATGGTCTGTGATAGCAAAAAGGGTGTTGAATGAATTATTTCTCTCTCTGAAAACCAAAAAAGAAAACACCGTCAAGGTTATATTTCTGTTCCCCAAAGCACAAAGAAAGGAAAGTAATTGTATTAGCTCTAACAGCGCACGACAGCATAATAAACTGCATCTGGTTAAACCATGACCTGTTAAGAAAAGTCTTATTACAGTCTGGCGTGCTTGAAGGTGTTTACTTGGGTGGGTTACTTTATGGACACCGTCCCACCGCCCCACGGGCTTCACTCCACATCCTTTTCAGTCTGTTCGCAAAGACAAATCGGCACGCACCCAGCGCAGCCGGATAACTGTCCTGTCATCAAGCGCTGCATTACCATGATGCCGGAGGTCCGAAAATCACGTCTTCTTTTCCTGAACTTCCTATAAACCTCTTACATCTAGTAACCTGTGCGTTACATTTGGATCCTCTGAGTGGAAGAGAGAAAAGTGGTGAGGTGAGTGTCACAGTGTGAGAAAACACATCGCCAGTCACTCTACACGTTTAGCACTACGAGCAGTGGCGGAACAACTGCACACAAGGCTCAGGGGCAAAACACTGACGCTACACTGATCCAGTGGAGGGCCCTGGGCCCAGTGGCGGTGGCCCCGCCCGTAGATCCGCCCCTGACTACGAGCCTAGCTAAACTACTAGCTGCACGCTAGCTAGGCTAGCTACATCTGTCCGTTTTAACACAGGACGTGAGACAGGCTGTAAATGGAAATGGAATTTTGAGTAAGATTTCAGGTGTCACTCGGATAAGACGTGCCCTACGCCGACAGCTGAAACTGGATTCGTCCCCTTCAATCTCTCTCTCTCTCTCCCCCTCTCTCTGTCCTTTTCTCTCTCATTGCCGTGTCTTCAGTCTCATTCAAATGTTAATCACCGAGAGAGAGACATATCCGAAATGCGACACACCGCGTGAATCACCAAGAAACCTTGTGAGCAAAATATAACCGAGGACATTTTACGCTCACTTCTGGGACTCTTTTGAGCACTTTGTTCTTTCAGTTCTGCTCCAAGACACGTCACTCGGAGCTCCTGCGCGTCACATCAGCAGAGGACTTTTTTTTGTGAGACATACCGATGAGTTTGGAGATCTGGAGCAAATTCGTCTTGAGTGCGAGAGAGTGAAGTTTGGCCTCAAGAGACGCTCCGTTAGGTTTCAGTTGTGGACTTCAGCATGGAGGTGCTGATCAGGTGTAAAGATCAGTGTCAGAAGAAGCTGGGTAAAATCCTGCGCTGTTTCTTTGGATTCATCAGCGGCACCCTGGTTCAAGGTGAGCACAGCGCGACTTCAGGTCCCTCCTCGCAGGGACCGGGCTTTTCTTCTCTCTAAACTTTATTAATGACAGATTTGCACCCGGGAGACGCAGAATGGAGCTTTATCGCCGAATTGCCGTCCTCCTTGTTGGGCGCTTACGGTGTGTTTGGTTTGTCCTTCCGTCGGGCATTGATTTAATGTAAAACTATCTTCCTGCAGTCCCATCGCGGGTCACCATCCCTGTGCGTTCCGCTGGACGGAGTAAAGGTCAGATCTCACTTTCTCCGCTTTTGGGAAATTTTATCACGAGTTGAAGCAAATTGGAATTTTCTTTAAACCGTACCTGACCTTTGTTTCGGTTAGGCGATGTCTACGGCGAAATGTTTCTTCAATAACAATAAAAGCACACAGCACAGATTTACATTTTCAGTGAACTTACAGGGGACCAATTAGGTGACTGAACAGTTCTAGGAACTATAGCACTCACTCCGGAGCTCCCCTGAGAAGCACACACCTTCAAGGGCTTTTTTTTTTTTTTTACGGTGCTTTAGCGACATAAGCCGGTTGACAGTTGCTATAGAGACGTCGCTAGTCCGTTTGTTGTTGTTTTTAACACGACGGTCCGGCGATGTTCACGTATTGCTGCGAAAACAGCAATCTAGCAACGTTAGTATTTAAACTTATCCGCTTTCGTGTGTCGTGTTTCGGGGCGCGTGTTTGTTTAGAAGCGGATCGTTCCACTGTTCTGTAGGACGGGGGAGTCCAGGGAGTGTTACTGCTGACTGTAAATTGTTTATTTTCCATTATAAAGAGCGAACTTGTGGTGGAAAATAGCCGGTGCTTGCTTTTAATATGTTTATATGACGTGGATTGTTGTTTTATATTTTATAGAACCGATTTTCTTACGCGATAGCTTAAAAAAAAACAAAAAAAAAAAAACGGGCGAGAGCATTTAGTGTAATTAAGATTTATTTTTTAAAGATCTCGCTTAGAAGCATTTCCTTCATCGCGTGTAGGGTTAATCAAGCCTGGACTTCTTCTTTTTTTTAATTTTATTTGTAACGTTAGCATTAAGAGGCGTCGTTTACGCGCCTAGCGTTTTACACAGATTTTTAAAAACAATGGTTGTCAGTGATGTGTTGGCTCATGTGTTCGACCAATCACCGTACGCTTACGTCACTCGTAACTCAGTTCCTGTGGCGTTAGGAGAGTTCCTGAGGTAAGGCAGGAGCTTAAAAAGTCCCACAAAACAAAGTCCTAGGAGCTGTGGTCATTCTCAGTTCCTGCAGCACCGGCACACAGAAAAGGGGGGGCTTCCTCCAACAGTTCTAAGAACTACGAAAAAGTTCTTGTTTGAAAGGAAGGCACCTTTCGACGCACCTGACACTTATCTAATGGCCTTGTCACATTTTTTAGTCTATTTGCAGAGTCTGAATTAGAGCGAAATATGTACGTTTGGGTTGTTTGCTCTGCAACTTGGTGTATTTTTAAATGTCGGGTGTGTGTGGGGGGAGGTAATACTTTTATATCCTGGACAGATATGATCAGAACTAGATGGCAATAGATAAACAAACGTTTCCAAAATCACAGACGCACATTAAAAAGCATGGAGTCTATACTTATGATATATACAGCGGCGCCTGTATTGTAAATTTAAAACCAAATTGTACGCAAATCAAAGCAATTTTTCCCATAAGAAAGCATTGGAATTCGATTAATTCGTTCACAAGCCGACCAAATAATACTTTTTTGATAATACTCACGACCTGAACCCGTTCTGAGACTCGATTCGTGACCCGAATCAGTGTTTCCCATTGAAATGAATGTAAATCCAATGAATGTGTTTCAGCCTCAAAACATGTTTT
>JAQLOM010006237.1:1914-17679 GCA_030068315.1 Chrysichthys thysi
GTTTAGTGTCTGTAGGGTTTAGTGTTAGGGTTTAGTGTTTCTGTAGTAGTGTCAGGGTTTAGTGTCTCTGTAGTAGTGTCGGGGTTTAGTGTCAGTGTTTAGTGTCTGTAGGGTTTAGTGTTAGGGTTTAGTGTTTCTGTAGTAGTGTCAGGGTTTAGTGTCTCTGTAGTAGTGTCGGGGTTTAGTGTCTCTGTAGTAGTGTCAGGGTTTAGTGTCTCTGTAGTAGTGTCAGGGTTTAGTGTCTGTGTTTAGTGTCTGTAGGGTTTAGTTTCAGGGTTAAGTGTGTCCAGTAGTTTCACGGTTTAGTGCCTCTGTAGTAGTGTCAGGGTTTAGTGTCTGTAGGGTTTAGTTTCAGGGTTTAGTGTGTCTGTAGTAGTGTCAGGGTTTAGTGTGTCTGTAGTAGTGTCAGGGTTTAGTGTGTCTGTAGTAGTGTCAGGGTTTAGTGTCTCTGTAGTAGTGTCAGGGTTTAGTGTCTGTAGGGTTTAGTTTCAGGGTTTAGTGTTTCTGTAGTAGTGTCAGGGTTTAGTGTCTGTAGGGTTTAGTTTCAGGGTTTAGTGTGTCTGTAGTAGTTTCAGGGTTTAGTGTGTCTGTAGTAGTTTCAGGGTTTAGTGTGTCTGTAGTAGTGTCAGGGTTTAGTGTTTCTGTAGTAGTGTCAGGGTTTAGTGTCCTGTAGGGTTTAGTTTCACGGTTTAGTGTCGGGGCTTAGTGGCCCTGTAGTAGTGTCTAGGGTTAATGTCTCTGTAATAGTGTCAGAATTTAGTCTCCATAGGGTTTGGTGTCAGGGTTAATGTTTTTGTAATAGCGTCAGGGTTTAGTGTCTGTAGGGTTTAATGTCTCTGGAGTGGTGTAAGGGTTTAGTGTCTCTAGTAGTGTCTGTAGGGTTTATTGTCTCACACTACTAGTGTCTGTAGGGTTCAGTGTCTCTAGTAGCATCAGGGTTTAGTGTCTGTAGGGTTCAGCATCAGGGTTTATTGTCTCACACTACTAGTGCCTGCAGGGTTAAGTTTCTGTAAGATTAGTGTCAGGTTGCTAAAGTTGCTCAAGGCGTCAACCAGGAAATGCAAGACTTTTATCAGGATAACGGATAAATTGGACTTCCTGGTCTTTTAATGTTGCCACAGTATGCACTCATTTCCTTGTCTCACCTGCGCATCTTGTTTGTGTGTCTCTTCTTAGTCCCTGGTGGTCTTCTTGCCATGTGGTCATATATGCTGCTGCCAGGTGTGTAGTGATGCTCTGCAGTCGTGCCCACTGTGCCGCAGTAACATCTCTCAGAGGATCCGCATTTACCAAGGCTGAACTCGTCCAGGATCTGGTCTGACCGCTCATGAACTTTCACCTGCTTTGAAAATTCCTGCAGCTCAGACGCACTCTTTCGTCATGCATGAAGTGCTCTGCTATAAATCCCAATAATAAACCAGGAGCGAATAAATCAGGAGTATTTCAAGTGGGAAAGGGGGCTTGCTAGTAGATATTAAAAGTCATTTATCTTCATGCATTTCCCTCAATGACAAACAAAGATTCAAAGAGTTTACTCTCCTGAACCTCAGCAGATAATCAACAGCTCTGGTTGTAAAATTATATATTTGCACTATTTTAATACTTGTGCCTTTTCGTGTCTGATGTATGCTTTCCCCAAATCCTGACTGTTACAACATAACATTCATCCACATGATCTTAAACTCCATCAATTCCTAAATCAATTCCCAGTTGGTCATGTTTGTGACTTATGACTTAAGTCAGTTGTCACAGACAGCTTCTTAATGTTAGCTCCAGCGACTGTGGATCAATAACTAGAAAAGAAGGATGGTTTTGGGTTTTTTTTTTTTTTCCAGTTAAGAGATTTCTGAATTTGGATGTTAGTTGCATGAGACTGTGTCTTGTAGCGGTAGCACCAGGTGTACCAACATATCTCAGAATTAACCATCTGCTTACTCCAGCTCCACTTTTACCCCAACCACCGTCACTAAAGTGACTTCTTTCCTGCTCAGTCACCTCTTTGTACCTGAACATGAGCAAAACTGCAGCTAGCAGTTTTTTGTTTTTTTTTCTTTACACCATTTTATACACATTAATTCAGTGTCGAAGTTCTGTGTGGTAATGGTGAGTAATTCTACCTCTCCTTTTTTAATGGACAAAGGAATGAGAATTAGCAGACATGCTCATGATCTACACCTAGCGCTGTAAAAGGGGAGGCAAGTGGTGTTTTTGTTTAATCCTCAGTGCTAACATGGGCATACATTCAAAAGGCAAGAATACAATTTCAGAAAATGATCCAGTGTCACAAATGCAAATGTAAAAAGCCAAATCCGACCATGGTGAGCTTCGCATCCAAGACCCATGACCCTAAACGATTAACAAGCTGTTCGCTAAATGATAGTCAGCTCAATTGAATCTCTTTTATTAAGCCAGTTGTGAGATTGTGATGTGTGCTGCTTTTTCATGTTGTAGAGTGATGCTTTGTTTATCAGTGAAGCTAGATTGAAAGGAGGAAAGTTAAAAAACAAGAACAAAAAAAACCCCTTCTGAACCTTGTCGTTACTGTATACCTAAATTGCAGTTAGTGATGTATACTCACCAGCTACTTTAATAGAAACACCTGTACGGTCATGTGGCTACAGCGCAGTGCATGAAGTCATACAAATGTAGATCAAGGGCTTCAGTTGACGTTCACATCAAGCGCCAGATTGGAGATAAAATATGATCTCTGTTGCTTTGAATGTGTCGTGGTTGCTTGGCGGGTTTCTGAAGCCGCCGATCTCCTGGGGTTTCCATGCACTACAATTTAGAATTTACACAGAATGGTAAACCTCCAACAAGTGGCATTGGTGCAAGTGGAAATGCCTTAATGCGGTCAGAGGAGAACGGCTCGGTTAACTTCAGCTCAAAGGAAGACTATGGTAACTCAGATCAGGTCTCCAGAGGCCACCGGACCTGTTGAAGATGGTAAAAAAAAATCACGTAATCTTTTTACAGTTTATGCCTGTCCAGTTTCTTTGGGTCCGTGTACACTGTATTCTCAAAAGCCTGTTCGAGGCTGAGAAAACTGGATGACAACGTGGTCCACTGTGTTGCCCATCTTCTTCAAAGCTTCTTGTGCTCTCTGGAATGTTTTTCTGCTCATCACAGTTGTAACGAGTGGTGACATGAGGTACTTTAGACTTCCTGTGAGTGCAAACTAGAGGTAAAAGTGTTCCCATTGAAGTGGCTGGTAAGTGTACGTTCTTGAGTCTACCACTGGAGATTCTCTGTAAGCTGAGTAACATTTGCAATGGTGTAACCAGGCTGTGGGGTGAGACTCCATCCCCTTAGCTTCCATGTGCTTTATCTGAAAAAGCCAATACCTATACACATGTACTTGCATTGCATGAACTGCATTATACTCCACAGTGTATAACCAAGCTGTGCTGAAATCATGTACTCAACCTTATTAAACACTGGCTCACTCCAAAGCTATGATCAGGCATATAAGCGATCTACATTTTCAACATTTTGCAGTGTTGTTCCCAGTTATTGTGGTAACTGTAGTCTGATCAACAGCAGTCTTTACATCATGGGGGTTTTTTTTCTTCTTCTTTTTTTTTTATTTGGCCAGCCTCCATCAAGGTGCCTCCAGGGTGTTTTTTTTCTGCTGTGGTGATTTGTATTTCAAACTGTCAATTGATCAATATTCTGCATGGGTGGTGTTTGCCAGTAGTCTTTGGAAAAAACAAAATATTCCTGTCTTTGGTTTGCGGTTAATGAACGTTTTGTTCAAGGGTGAATTTGTTCCATATACAGACCTCATTTTCACCCTCACTCACTGAAGTGCTCTTATAACCAAGCATGCTTTAAAAGGTCTGTCTCATCTAGAAATCACGCTCATTTAGCATGTCATAACATTTTATTTATTTATATATATATATATATATATATATATATATAAATAAATAAATAAAATAGATTACTGTTTTGAATGATTTATTTCAAAAATGGAAAAAAAATATAGTGAGAGGATTACTGTGCAAAAGTCTAGGTCTGCAATATCTATGTTTAAGGCACTTAAAATAGGCGGTGTTTGGAAAGTCCTCTACAGTATTGAAGAATAAATGTAGCTTAAACACTAATACAATAAAAAGTAATAAGAAATTCTGGTGTGTTTGTGGTGGAACTTTAAAAAAAAAAGGAGAGGGGGGGGCAAAAAACACTCACTCATGCTGCATCTTTACAGAAAGCAGTCAACACACAAGTCCAGCTAAACAATGCAAATATAAGTGAGAGTGGCAGCATGTTCACGTGCCGTATTAAAATCATCCATCTCAGATTGTTGACCTGAGTGGAAGTGCCGCTGTGTGGGACCACGAACAGGGAAAAGCAGCGGTCATGGACTGTTCAACCAAAGGCACCAAGACCTTACTTTGGTTGTAGTAATTAATGAATCGTCTGTTGGTTGTATGGTGGGAATTTCATAAAGCCTGATGAACCCCATTGCTTAGGAGGCCCAAGATTTTCGTACAGTACTGCAGAAGCATATGCTCTCATATGTATATACATACACAAGTATGTCTTAATCATTAAATCATTCATTCGTGCGTGTTCACTACTCAGTGTTGTGGTTGTCACAAATGTATACCTGAATGTGGTTTTAACTCATTGTGAAATGTTCCATATTCCAAAATAATAAATGCATCTAACGCAAACACGTTTTTGCTAATCAGACCTGGAGGGAGACTCATGTAGCAAAATCAGCAGATTGCTGTGCTTTCAGTGCTCGATCTCATGGAAACTGACCATTGTAAAACCATTGAAACGCTTCCATGACACCAAGACTGTAAATCCAGTGCGTGTTTTTGCCTCACCCATGAAAGTCATTTTGAAACTTTTCACAACAGACTCCAAGAATGACATATACACAGTATCATGCGATTGTTATTGTTTGTGGGTTTACACCATGTTTTACCAGGAGCCAGTACATTAGTAGTGTTATGAATATTTAAAATAAACTCACCTTAAAGAACATACTTGCAGTGTCCATATACATCAGTGTTTTTAAAATAACCTTTTATTGAACATACAAAATACAACTGAAATTGCATATTACACTCTTACCTTGACTTGTTATAGCTACTGTTTTATTACATAAAAGTGCCGTTTTATATTCAGGTCAAAGAAATGAAAACAGAGCAATATGAAGACCTTAAGTCTGATCACATCAGTAGAACAGTTTAATGTGTTAAATTCTGAAGTTACTCCAACATGGAAAGTTATTTGTTAATCCAAAATCTTGGTTGTAGTCCTGAGTATTCAACACAGAAATGAAATGTTTCTTTCTGCTGGTTTTAGGGTGTTGCTCAAACACCAGACAGAATATATTTATTGATTTTCCTGCCATTAGAATCTCCTGGTAAATAACCACCACCATGATCCAGTGTGCAGACAGGCTCATTTGTGGCTGGTGTCCAGTTCTGATTTTTTGTTTTGTTTTTTTACACCCATGTTATGTCTCCAGTCATGTCGGACATTGGATCTCATTTTCCGACCCTTCACTCTCTGACTTCAGTGGCTGCTTCTCTACATCTGAAGCTACTGATGAATATCTGCTCAATTCAGAAGCTTCTAGACTGCTGGTTTCATATGCTGTTATGTAGGTGTGGTCCAGGCTCTGTGGGCTTTGCGTTTGCTCACTATGGATACTGTGTTCTTCCATTCTTCCACTCAGTCTCTCCTCTGCAGAGATGTACTCCTCCCCCTCTTCATCATCCGTCTTGAGTTCTTTAAGGAATCGCATAGTCACACACTACCAAAAAAACCAAAAACACAAACAAGGGGTCACCAACAAGATAACATGCTCTCCAAAAATTAATTCCTTCACTCATTCACCTTCAGCAAGTGCATGATCACGGTCACGTTAGACCCAGGGTGATTGAGCACAAGGTGAGAATACATCCTGGCTGTGATGCCAAGCTACAGCATGGTACCATGTACACATTCACACACTCCCTTACACCCAAGGGCAAGTCAGCATTATTACCCCCCTGAGAAAAAAACTTAAGAACTTCCACGAGGACATGGATTAAACCAGGGATCCCTTGGATCAGTATGGCTAGAGTGACTGCTCTCTACTATGTATGTACAAGGGCAAGCACTAAAATACATCCAGCATATTGATAATTTAACTGGACAGAAGTCTTTTATCCCAGTCCTTGTTCATTTATTTCATGATCAAAAGTAGATTTTTTTTTTTCCAACCCACAATGATCCAAAAATGTGCTCCAGTTACCTGCTCTTAGTGCTTACTGCTACTTCAGCACATAAACAACTTCACCCAAATCCTAAAATACCACCAAACTACAACTGACTGAATTATGGATCCATAAAATCCATTAAAAAAATTTTTACACAAATAACTCATCATGGGATTTGCATTTAACACTAATATTGAGCAAAATTAAGTACATTTCAGACAACCCCCTCACTGTCCACTTTAGTAGGAACACTTGTACACCTGTTCATTCATGCAGACACCCAATCAGGAGCACAATGCATCAGTTCAAGAAGGTGCACATGCCCTTTGTTTATGTTGACACTGGACACTGCATGTGGCTCTGATGACAAAGATCAACTTGACTCATCCGGATGGATTGCAGACACAGAAGGAAATGTGTGGTGCGAAATTCTATATTGACATTTCCATTAAGTATTTGGCAGACACTTTAATTCAAAGTCGCTGATAAGTGAGGAAGCTCGATAATCTCTAATCAAACTATCCAGTGAGCTGCTGAATGTTAGTTTCATGACTGAAGTCAACCCCTAGCCCTGCAAGCCCTCCTGCAAGCTCAGCTGCGTGCTTGGATTGCATCCAGTCTTAACTGTAGGTCACTTTGGACAAGTGATGTCCACCAAATGATTAATGCAAGTCAGTAGTTAGCAAGTTCACCCTCATATCGGTGAAGAGTACGCTACCTTGATGGTATCGAGTACCGTCTTTAGGACAGATTCCCCAGAATAAGACTTCTGCAGATCAAACTCCTCCCTCAAATAGCGGAACAGCCCGTTCATCACCCATTTCACCTGTAAGAAGACAGACACATGCAGGTGTTTGTGAACTGAATATGCAGTGCATTTATTTAGAATGAAGGACAAGCTGCATAACGTTAGTACATCTCTGGAGTGCTGCATATGGCCTTGTGGATGATGGAGGAGAAGAAAATAACAGTGCAGGGCTTCGCTTGTTGCGCACGGTTGGTCATACAGCTAGTAATGATGGAGGATGCAGTGGTGGTGTACAAACCCCATGAGCACACCTCACCTGTACAGCCAGCTGGGCCTCAAGTTGCTGTCTCTCTCTCTCCAGTTCCTTGTCTAATTTTGTATTCTACAAAGAATAAATAATGATAGCATTGATAATCATAATAATAATTCTAATACTAAGGAACACAGTGATGGATAAACAGACATCTGGCCATGGACGACTTCCAAACATGGTACCTGTTTTTGTAGCTGAGTAATCACCTCTTCAAGTTTTACTTTCTGCTCCTTCAGTGCTGCATCACACCTCTCCTGCCACTCTAGCTCAAGCTGAACAGAAACCCACACAGTGGGATGTTGGAATTATCTCCAGGTCACACACTTAAACATTTCAAACAGCTGTGATTGGTATTCATGTTGGCACTGGATTTAAATTATGCCGATTTCTGTATGCGACGCTATAGATTTAAAAAAAAAAAAAAAAAAGGGAGATGCCTCATTGGGCCTGACATGTCAGTGGTGTGGCTATCTTGGACAGGATAAATATCTGGGTTGAGTGGCAAATGTTCTGGGAAACATTTGAATGCAACATTAATGGACAGGCCATGTGACAATAACAAGAAATTACTTCTTACAGGCTCTTACAAGAGCTCCGTTAATGCATTTTCTATTAACTTCCGTGACGCTGCTTTGTGACCATGTCCATTGCTAAAAGTGCTATATAAATAAAACTGAACTGAACTTAAGGACATGAGTTCACAGTAATTTACTTGATCAAATAAAGTGTCATATTCTAAAATGTTGCAGTCTTTGAAATCTGATAAGATTTGTTTATGATTTTGATCATAAGTACTGTTGACTTAAACCATCATATAATTATGACAGCCAATATTCGATTTTTTCCTTATTTAGCAGCTTATTTCTTAAATACAGTTATTTTAATAAGTGGTGTTATAGGTTTAAATGCATCGATAAATGCTTTCTTAGAACTGACAAATTATAGAATTATGGGAATGTTTGGTGAAGATGGGTAAAAAGTGATTTTTAAAAATGTGTGGTAAATTAGCTTAACCTTATACTAAAATATGAAAAAAAAAAAAAATCACATTAGTAAATAAAAGTTCACCAGTGTATAAAGGTGGTTACAGAGAGCCAAATTAAACATGCATCACTTTTGTGCATTGCTCAATGCAGTCTGTTCTGACTGAAGTACAGTGTCCTCTCCACAGGGGACACACACACACACACACACACACACACACACACACACTGCGCACTACACCTGTGGTCTGCTATGTGCTCCAGCATAGATTCTGGCTTTTCTGAGCTGGTCAAGGAGTCGCTGCTGTTCCTGTTCACTGTTGCTGCGCTGCTGTTCCTGCTCCAACAGAAAACGCTCCCGTTGCTGCTGCCACTTCTTCTTCCTGTCTGACAGCATCTGACACACACACACACACACGATCAACCTTATATTATGAGTTGTGATATTCCAATTTGGTTTTATTGATACATATAATTACACTGTAAGCAGTCTGTTTTAATCTGGAATAACCCGTCCCATTATTTCATGGACTTTTTTTTTTTTTTTTTAAATAAAAGGAAAACTTGCTTTATCAACTAGGATAGATTCAAGCCAAAAGCTCCAACCAGATTTCTCACAATATTCAATTTGAAATTGAATGATCTGTATAAATAATTGAAGGCTTGAGGTGATCTGCTTAAAAAGTGCATTTAAAAAAAAAATCTAAAGGTAAGGTACCGGAATCAGTTATGCATGACCTTCTACAGAAGTACAGTCTGGAAACAAACCTTTTCTCATGCTGGCACTCGATTCAGAGCAACCCGCCATATAGCCGACCTTCTGAATATCTTCACCTTGACAATGGTTGTAATTTTCCTTGACATCAAAAGGAGCCTTTGACAAAGTGTAGCATAATGTCATGCTATCCACACTGAAGGCAAAGGGCATCCAAACAAACCTCCTCACTTGGATCAACAGCTACATCTCTGGAAGACCTGTTGGTGAAGCACTTTCAGAGCTGATCTCTAGCACTACATCAGTTAATGCTTCTGTCCCCCAAGGCTCTAGCCTAGGCCCTCTGCTATACTTAGTTTACATTAATGATTTGGTAAAGGTGTGTGAAAACCAGCTTTTCCTATAGGCTGATGGTTCTACCCTGTTTGCACCAAACACATCAATTATAAGACTTACAGGAGTTACAGAGAAGTCAGAACACTGAATTTAAGCAGATTTATACTTCTGCTTCAAACCTAGTGCCTGCCATGCAGTTCTCCAGAAAGGTAACTACACGTCAATGGGACGACTACAACAAAGTGGTTTCCTCCTACACCTTTCCTACAGATTATTATAACAACCAGTTAATTCCTGCATCTAGAGAGGAAGAAGGCCTGGGCTGACCTCTCAAAAAGTAACATTTGAACCAAACAAGGCTATGAGTATCGCCAGAAAATTAGCCCCTTCTCAAATCAATCCCTTCATTGAAAGATGTCAACTAGCTGTTCATAAACACCTAGACATCCTGGGGATTACATGTGACAGGAATCTACTATGGGTTATCAGATTTAAAAATAACCTAGACAGTCCTGGGAGAGGTGTGTGTACAAGTCACATGTTCAGAGTATCATGGAATATGCATTCCTTTCCTGGATGGGTACCCTGTGCAACATCTCTGGCAGCCCTGTACATCATCCAAAGGAAAACAATTGATATAGGTTCTCTATAAGAGTAAATTTATGCAAAGCCTCTGACATAGGTGATAAGTAGATGTGTTTGCTCTCGACAAGATGACCACTGCCCCACAGGTGTTGCTCCCACTCGCATATACCTTGTGTCAAACCACTAGGACAGGGGTTGCGAGGCCACCAATAATGGGTCGCGAAGGCATGGCTAAAAAAATATAAAAAATTTTAGTCATGGGAAAAAAAAAAGAAAAAAAAACTTCCGACTGAGCGATGGACGAGAGCGCGTGCGCAGGAGATAAAACGTTACGATGGACGAGAGCGCGCGGGCCGTGCATGGGTATTGTGGTACTGGGCCGTTCCATCGCAACCTTTAGCCCCCCCGCGCGCACTTTTGTCAAGAAAGATGGCGAAGTGTTCTTACAAGGGAGTCTTCTTGAATCTTGGAATTACTTCACTCTCCCACTAATTAACTTTTCTATTATTATATCTATATTTCATAATTGTTCCTGAGCATTTTTCTGCTCGTTTTGGATATCCTAAAATTAAAGGTCATTTCTGAGAATCATGCTTGAGATTTATAACCCCCTACCCCGTCGCAACATTCTAACAGCGCACGCAACACCCCCCTGCTGCAAAATTTTCCCTGCGCTGGGGGGGGGGGGTTAGGGCCACGACAGCGTCAGCACCTGAATTTGGGTCGCGCAAAAGATAAACCTCTGCAGATTCCTTCATGAAATTGCAAGGTTACAGCAGAATCATCCTTCTAGAAAGCTCTGAGCAGACACTTCAGCCATGACTTGTTCAATTATCACACTGAACCTTCATGCCTTTATTTAGAGTAGGTCCTGGAGTTCCCCCCCGATCCAGACACACACACGCACCTGGTTAAGGCTCTCGTTCTCTGCCCTAAGGTCTTGGATCTCCTCCTCCATGTTCGTCATGGTCCATTCCATCTTTCTGCCCTTTCGTTTCTCCTCTCTCCACTGCTGCTGAGACTGCACAACCTCCTTCTTCAACTCTGTACAGTATTATACTTACAATAAAACTAATGCCATAAAAGAATAAGATAAACTTTAAAAAATGCATACATACACACTCACTGACCATAAAAATTAAGCACCAACCCAGAGTGGCGGAAATTAAATGAAGTGTCTTGAACGAATGCACATGTTGAAAGGATGTGTGACTGTTTTGTAATGATTACAATATCAAATCAAATGGATAAAAGCATGGTCAGTGAGGGCACACTGCTGGCCCCAGGTCAGTAGGGTCTAGCAGTAGAGTCATACAGCTATTGTATCCTCTCCTGCAGCAAGTCAGGCCACACCTGTTGTAACTGGCCCTCGAGATACAGCAAATCAGCACTTGGTTGGAACTGACGTCTGAGCTGATCCCCCACACGTTCGATTGGGGAAAGATCAGGGGACCTGGCTGGTCAGGGGAGGACCTCATCATGATGCTGGCAATCCATAGACACATGCTGTGTGTGGACAGGTGTTGTCTTGTTGAAAGAGTGTACCAAAGTGCTGTCTCAGGGAGTTTAAACATGTGTAAATATGAATCACTGTGCCATAAGGGTCCCCCGAATCACAACCACAGGTGACTTTTTAGGTCACATCCTATGGCTGTCCACACCATGATGGCAGGAGCAATGCCAGTGTGTCTCTCCACAATGTTAGCAGGATTGGTCCTCTCCCCTTAGTGCCTCCACATGCACACACAATGGTCATCCATGAGAAGGCAGAACCAAGATTCATAACATGATAAACCGCCGCTCGCTATCAAGTCCATGCTTCCTGGTTACAGCACCACTCCAATATGCAGCTGGATCTGCACTGGTGTTAACGGCAGCCTACGCACTGTACAGTGAATCCATAGTTCAGCTGATGCCAGTCCTTGAGACACAGTGCAGGATGACCCGGAGTGTTGTGAAGAGGGTTCTGTAACTTTGGCACACAATAAAACAATCCTTCCTTGGTGTGGTCTGTCTTCAGCAACCTTAACCATCACAATGTGTGTAAGTGCCCTCACATACCCATTGGTTCCAATATCGGGCTATTGTGACATCTGTATGACCCACATGCCGGACAATAGCTCGATATGACCACCCGGCCTCATGGAAACCCACAGTGTGACCCCTATCAAACTCCAAGTACTGATAATGCTGTGTATTGCATCTACGAGGCATCCTCCGTGTCTGATGACATTCACTTATTGTTTTGACTGACTGTTGGCAACTGCCTGCACATGCACACATACTCCAGTTGCACACTTTGAACAGATCTATGGAGAAAGCTAATAATTCTGCACATGAAGTACAGTCACGGCTACAGCATATGAATTCTGGGAAAAAGGGGTTTATAACTAAGAGCTGATGTTTTTCAAGCCTTGTGGAATTGATAAAACAGTACACTCTTGTAGATAATTACAAAAGCACATTTCCATCAAATAACTGCAGGATAGCTGGTGAGGATAATCATATCAATGAGGACATCTAGGCTTTAAAAGACACACATTAAAAACTACACCAAGTTATTACCCTCAGTGCTACAAAGTAAAGATTTTTTTTTTCTTAAACCAAGACAGCCTCAGATTATCCTTCAAGCTAAACCAGAGAATGTCACCTCTTGAAATTGTCAGAGTCTAAAATTTCCATCAATTTTAATTAATAAACAACCAGAAGGCAAATGTAGACCTCTACCTTCCACTTTAGACTCCAGAGAGCTGATCAGAGCACAGTGGTTCTGGCTTTCCTGCAGGATGACACTGAGCTCTTCTTGCAGGTCTGTCACCCTCTGCTGGAGACCATCTGCCTCCTGCTGCAGCTGACACACACGAGAGGATGACACATCCAACTCTTCAGCCAAACGCACCTGAGAGAACAAACAAAAACAGCCAGTATAAAAGGGTTAGAAACATTTTTCAAACAAAATTTCAGTATCAGTCTCAATTTACCTCACCTACAGTATATGTGCAATAAAAAAAATTGACATTTACTTCTACTGAATTAAAAAAAAAAAAAAAAACACTTTAAGAACTCATGAAAGTGTTCTACATATATAAATGTCCCTTGTCCAAGTGTTTACTTCCCCAATAACTATCTTCAGGTTTTCATTAGATTAAAGATTAGGGTTCATATGAACCCTGGAGTATTTCTTCAATCGATGATCTGAGTATTTATTTTCTGTGTACATTTTGTTAATTCTAAGCACACAGACTGCTATGAGCTAGCACTAGACTGGTAAAGAACCCCACTTAAGCTGGAGTGCAACACACACTTTCTCCTGTTCAGCTTGTAGAAGCCGGGCATGGTGACTGCTGCTCTGAAGAATGTCATCTGTCTGTTCCAGCAGCAAGCTGCTTTTCTCCATACACCTAAAACCCACACAAAATGCACACAATTATAGCCAACACTGCAACATACACACTCCAGAGAAAAGCTGACGCCAATGGCTAGGCAAATCCACTTCACTTCTGGGTTTCCTAGAACTTTCCACTTCATAATCATAAATCTTTTGCTGACCAATTTAAGATGCTGAGTGGATAAGGACAGATTAAGAATAAAGTGATCGAGAATAAAATTAGATTTGGGATGACGTGCCTCTGTTCAGTGAGCTCTCCTGTTTTACAGGCCTGTTCCTCCCCTCTAGAGCCCTTCTCTACAACCTCCATCTTCAGACTGGCATTTTCCTGTAGTGTACAAAGACACACTGTTGTATACAACAACCCCAGTACCACAAACTATTCACCTTGCTGAATGAGGCAAAACACACCTGAATAATTCTCTGTATGTTGTGCAAGATCATGGCCGTTTCAAGAGATCCACTGGACAGAGCAAAAGAGCAGTGATTTTGCTTATGCAGTTCATCCACCTAGAAGAGAAAATATTCAATCTTTTAGTACAGTTACACATTCAAGACTGGCTACAATGTTCTTATCAACAGGACTGTAAAAGGTCTTTCTTTCTACCACACAGCATAGATGACTGTAGCAAAAGCTTTCCACAATAAACATGAATGCATTAGTAAATGGTCAGGTTGCTTCAACATATGCTGAACCCAGAAACAAGGGAATGCGCTATACCTTAGAAGCCAAGTAGTCGACTTTGTCAGTCAATCGTGCAACTGCTAAGCGGATTTCAGTATTATGCTGGCGTGCTTCGGTCATCATGAATGAGCCAATATCAGCTAAAAGAAAATGTGTGCAAAATAATCAGATGATATTTATATAACTAGTGTGGCAGTGCCACCAAATTTTAAATACTAAGACCATCAGGTCCATAATTATTTGGACAGTGAAGGGTTTTTTTTTGGTATTTTTTTCCTCTTTACAAAACCACAGTAGATTTGAACGGTGTATAGGTGTTCAGCTCGAATTCAAGGGGTTTTAAGAAACATCACAGTTGTGTCAACTATTTAGGGATTCACATTTCACATGCTTAAAAGTGACGACTATTTCTTAGCCAGTTACGGCCTGAATCCTTGTTATTTCATGACAGATTAGGGAGACAAAAGGTCTGGCGTTGAAGCCAAGTGTTGAACTTGTATTTTGGTAGCCGTTTATGGGAACTCAATACGCCACCAAAGAGGTATTGATGCAAGTGAAAGAGGCCATCATTAGGGTCGAGGAGTGGCCAAATCCACAATGTGGTACCTGCTTAAAATGACATAATGCAGAGATGAGCTCAGAAACACCAAAAGGCCTGGAATAATAAATACAGTAATGTGGAATAATAAAGTGGATGATCGCAGAATTCCTTCCTTGGTGAAAAATCCCTTTACATCATCTAACCAAGACAACAATGTTCTCAAGGAGGTATGTGGGTCATTGTCAAAGTCTATAATCAAGATACAAACCATTTGGAACATTCAGGAACAGAAAGGTAATATGAGACTAACTGAAAATGTCTTTGTTTTTATTTTATTTTTTTAAAGTTTCTATAGACCGATAAAACCAAGATTAACTTGTACCAGAATGATGAGAAGAGAAGGGTATAGAAAAGGAAAGGTAGGGTTCATGACATGGGCATGTATGGCTGCCAAAGGAACTGGATCACTAGCATTTATTTTTGACTGCTCACAGAAGTAGGGTAAAATTAAGACTTCATGGGTTCCACACTTGTAGTCAGTCATCAACTAAATTATTTGCTTTCAATTATTAAAAATAATACTTAGGTTAGTTTGTCCAGTTACTTTTTACCCTGTGAAATTTAACGGACTATGTAAAAATGGCTGTAACGCCTATATTGTTAATGAATTATTTATTTATTTTAAAGCTAAGTCTACACATCTGAACAGCTTAATTTTAACTCCACAGTGGTGGTGTACAGAGGCAGTATTATGAAAACTGTCGCGGTGGATCATGACTTGGGGACAACCCACATACAAAGAATGTTTTACTTACTCAGGTATGGTGTGTGCTGGGGTGGAAAGGTTTGGGTGAAAGGTTGGAGCTGTGATGCAGAGTAATGCTGTTTGCGAATGAACAAAGAAAAAAGTAAATTATAATTTTTTTTAAAATCATACAACCAAACAACCAATACAGATGCTCACAGTAAGCTAGCATTAGATATGTTAGCCTAATGTTATCCCACTCCAAATTCACCTACCAATGGGTTTATTCACAATAATACAAAGATACAGGTATTTCAAGAAACAGTAAAATTACTATTTGATTGAAGTTTTTTTCAAGCCCAAAGTTAAAAAAAAAAAAATTTTTTTTGAAAATCTTTATAAACATTAATAATCATAAACATGAATGTAAGCAGAGGTTTAAAAAAAAAAAAAAAAAAAAAAAAAAAAAACCCACCCACCGCAATCCATCAGCAGGTGTTAT